>LPNX010113062.1:126248-172801 GCA_001517045.1 Pseudotsuga menziesii
AAGTCATCTTTGTCTTCAAGTCATATGGATCTGGATCATCATAAAATGGCATCACTGGATCTAGATCATCACTCGATCTGGATCAACATCACTGGACTGGATCTGGATCATCACTCGATCTGGATCATCTCTCTGGACAAGATCTGGATCATCACTCGATCTGGATCATCACTGCCGGATCTGGATCATCACTCGATCTGGATCTCTCGGAGTCATCATAACTGGATCTGGATCATAGCTCGATCTGGATCTCCAATGGTCATCATCAAGTGTGTACTATCTCGTCATAAGAAGGTCTACAGAGCCGGCCCTATTTCATGCTGGATGTAGGCCCACCACCTGCAGGTCTTCATCATCACTGGCCATACTGGAGAATCCTCAGGACTTATTATGTGCATCACAAAACCTCGAAAGAGCATCCTAGGACTGATTACGGGCACACAACCCAACCTATAAGATCTCCCAGGGCTCTGAATTACATGTGACCTCACCACAAAACCTCGCAAGAGCATCCCAGGACTGATTACGGGCACACAGCCCAACCTATAGGATCTCCCAGGGCTCTGAATTACATGTGGCCTCACCACAAAACCTCGCAAGAGCATCCCAGGACTGATTACGGGCACACAGCCCAACCTATAGGATCTCCCAGGGCTCTGAATTACATGTGGTCTCACCACAAGACCTCGCAAGAGCATCCCAGGACTGATTACAGGCACACAGGCCAACCTATAGGATCTCCCAGGGCTCCGAATTACATGTGGTCTCACCACAAAACCTCACAAGAGCATCCCAGGACTGATTACAGGCACACAGCCCAACATATAGGATCTCCCAGGGCTTCGAATTACATGTGGTCATGGCAAAACCTCGTAAGAGCATCCCAAGACTGATTACGGGCACACAGCCCAACCTATTGGATCTCCCAGGGACCGAATTACATGCCATCTGCACAACCTGACTGAGTGTTCCTGGTAACTGACTAGGTGCCTCCATTCCTAGAATGGCAGTTGCCCTTACATCTGTCCTACTCGATAGAATGGCCAGCACTTATATCTGACATGGAAGGAACTAAATCCTTTAGCCATGAACAGAATGGCTCTACCCTTACATCTCACCTGCTCGTCAGAATGGCACAATCCCATCTAATGATGGAAGACTCTCAACTCCAACGAGGAGAGATTTCTGCACTTACATCTGCCATGGAAGGAACTAAATCATTTAGCCATGCATAGAATGGCTCTGTCCTTACATCCGACCTGCTCGTCAGAATGGCACAATCCCATCTAATGATGGAAGACTCTCAACTCCAACGAGGAGAGATTTCTGCACTTACATCTGCCATGGAAGGAACTAAATCCTTTAGCCATGCACAGAATGGCACGGCCCTTACATCTGACCTGCTCGTCAGAATGGCTATGGATCTCAGTACTCATATCAGTCATGGAAGGAACCAATCCTCTCACCATGACGAAGTATCTCAGCCCTTACATCTGACCATGGAAGGAACGAATCCTCTCACCATGTCAGAATGGCTCTGGATCTCATCACTGTCTCTGGGAGGAAGCCTCAATCTGGAGAACACCAAGTCTCTCTCTAAAGTACTCAAACTTTAGCCTAGCCAATGGCTTTGTCAATACATCAGCTATCTGTTCCTCCGTCGCAACATACAGGAGCTTCACTGCTCCTCTCTGCACCATATCCCTGATATAGTGATATTTGATCTCAATATGCTTCGACCTGTCATGGAACACAGGATTCTATGACAACTTCACGCAACTCTGTTTGTCACAATTTATACAAGTAGCATCCAACTGGAGATCAAATATATCAGACAGTAGCTTCCGCAGCCATACTGCCTCACAACTAGATGAACAAGCTGTGACATACTCTGCTTCAACTGTACTCAGTGCCACACAGGATTGCTTCCTGCTAAACCAAGAGATCACACCTGATCCCATACTGAAGCAACATCCTGAAGTACTCTTCCTATCAATGGCACTGCCTGCCCAATCTGAATCAACATAACCCTCCAGGTTAATCTTCTGATTCGCATCATACTTGAGCCCATAATCAATTGTACCATTCAGGTATCTCAGAATATGCTTTGCAGCAATCAAGTGAACACTTCTCGGATCTATCAAGTACTGGCTCAAGGTGTTCATAGCAAAGCAAATACCTGGTCTCGTGTTCTTCAGGTACATCAATGACCCAATCATCTGACGATACATCATGGCATCAACCGTCTCTGAAGAAGCATCACTCAATAGCTTCAGGTTCGATGTCATAGGTGTAGCCATGGTCTTGCAGTCCATCATCCCGAACCTCTTCAGGATCTCTATTGCATACTTCCCTTGTCCAAGGAAGATTCCATCTGTACTCTGCCACACCTCCATACCTAGAAAGTAATGCATCATACCCAAGTCCTTCATCTCGAACTCAGCAGCAAGCTTTCTCTTCGTATCAGCAATCAACCCATCTGTACCTGTCACAAATAGATCATCTACATACAATAGAAGCATCACTGGGTTGCCATCATCAACCTTGTAGTAAAGGTTGGAATCTGCTTTACTCTTGGTAAAGCCAAAACTGGAAAGAAAGTTGTCAATCCTACCGTACCAAGTCCTGGGTGCCTGTTTCAAACCATACAGGGCTTTCTTCAATCTGCATACATGAGACTCTCTGTCATGTGTCTCAAAACCGAGTGGTTGTTCTACATACACTTCCTCTTCTACTACACCATTTAGGAAAGCAGTCTTGACATCCATCTAGTGTATCTTCCACTTCGTCATTGCAGCCAGAGCAAGAACTGTTCTGATGGAAGTGTATCTGGCTACAGGTGCAAAGGTCTTTTCATAGTCTACTCCCTCTTTTTGAGAGAATCCTCGAGCCACAAATATTTCCTTATACTTTTCAATGCTACCGTCCGCAGCATGCTTGATTTTGTAGATCCATTTGGAAGTGACAACTGACTTCCCTTTTGGTCTTGGGACAACATCCCAAACATCATTCTTCTTGAACTAGAAGGTTCTGCATCAATGATGTCATTGCATTCATCATATTATTCTTTGTCTTGAAACTATCGTCACTTGTTCTTCGGAACAAGTCTTCATTCTTCTTTGCTTGTAAGCGATTATGTATGCGATCTTTCCTACAAGTCAAATGCATTTTCTTGGTTAGAAACATTTCATAAGGAAAATTTATACTGGCAAACACTTATGCATAAATATATGATCATGCAACTACTTTAGCCAATACAACATTCATCCATATCTCACTAAAACTTTCTAGATGCCTTCCATCTCTACCAGGACATCATTGAGATTGTGCACTAATCCAATATGTCAGCAAAGAGGTTTCATCCTAGATAAGTAGCAATGGAGAATTTGAATAGCACCATGAGCTACTTACCCATCACATGCATATTAGTAGTATGCTGTCATTAATGCAAACATCCTATCATGCATAATACAACCACTGAATATAAACAAATGCATAACAAAATAATATAATGAAATGACAATTGAATACTTATCTTTATTTGTTTCGAGGGTATACTCCTTCTTGAGCCTTCAGCTTCATCGTCTTCTTCATTCATAGTCGCATCGTTTCTTATCCAAATGCTGAGGTGGATAAGAAGTTCTTCAAGAGTTGAGTTCTTCATATTCCTCATTGCTTGAGGGATCTTCTTTGGATGGAAAGAGATTGATCTTCAGTTGCTCCCATATTCTCTTCTCTTCTTATGATTCGAGCTTCTTCTTCTTCACAGAGTCTTCTGAAAGTAATCACTTCCTTATAGAACACATTCCTTGAATGAATGAATTCCACGATCCTGGGAGGCCATTCAAGGTGGCCATCACCACTTCTGCATTCTTCACCGCTTCAAGTTGTTCTTGATTTGAGAGACTCTTATGACTGCATGGTCTCTGCATTCTGGATCTTCACATTCTTCAACTAGTTTCTTTAGGTCATATTCTGATTTTGTTCTTTCCTTCAAATAGCTTGAAATTCAGAAAGACCTTCAACAGCTTTGCTTGCACTAGGTAGTGCTCTGTAATGCACATGTGCAAGCCTTCTATGCCAAAGCTCATTTGGCTCTACTATGTCATGGATCAAGGCTTGTTCTTGGATGGCCCTTCAATTTGTACAAGCCTCCTTCTTGTTCTCCAATCACTACCGCACCATTGATAGTCTTTTCTTTTGGCCACATGATGACTTGACCATCTATGAATGCAAACCGCATTCCTTTTGTATCAATGGAGAGAAGGTTCTTCTTGAGTCCTGGAACAAACAATACTTCTTTCATTGTTAGAGACTTACCAGATTCTAGCTTGTATGAAGATTCCCCACTACCTTTTATTGGACATTGGTAGTCATCTCCTAGTTTCACCTTGTAAGGTGATTCATGTTCTGATAGTCTTACAAAGGATTCCTTGAATCCCGTCATATGTTTGGAAGCACCACTATCTATGAGCCAATCATCACTTCCATGAGTAATGTTACCTGTGAGAGCTGATATCAGAACATATTCATCCTCGCTTGAAGAATCTTCACTTTCATATCTGGATCTCTTTCTGGATGGTTCATCATCCTCTGCAGCATGAGCATGATGTCTTCTTTGGCCTCGTCTCCCTCTAAAACTGGAACCTCTATGCTCATGTAGGTGACCAATCCAGAGAGATAAAATACTTCTATGCTTGGAAGTTGTCAACTTCACCAAGCTTATCATCAAGCTGATCACTTTGAAATGAGAACCTCAAATGGAAATAGCAAAGGATTAGATCTTACCGATTTGAGGTGTCCGCCCTTGTCCTGGAGTTTGTTGATCTAGGGTTTGTCGCAGAAACCCTAATTTTCAAAACTTGGAATATTTCAGATATGATTGTATGAATAGATATATCTCTTCAAATGGAGCTGTCCAATGTACTCCTTTTCTGAAAACAGTGAAGGGAAACTCCCGGAACAGGAAGCCCTAATTTTCTGATTTCTTCTACAGAAATTCATGTTACTGTTTCTATGATATCTCTGAAATTACTGATACTCTATGTCTGAAATTTCTCATTGAGGTAACCTCGCATGTCCTTGATCCAACAACATAGGTTTCATTAGAATTGGTTTCCCCATTTTGGATTTATGATCCTTTTCCCAAGGTGACCTGTTACTGGACTGTTCAGAACATCAAAGTTGTATGGCATGCCACGTGTCACTGGTTCATATTCTGAGTCTAAACTTCAGATAAAATAAAGTACATTCCGTTCCATTTCTGGAACATCTTCAAGAATTCCATTTGGACCTATGTATCCCAATATATTGTAGATCTCCCCAGGTGTCCTGTTTATGGATGATTTCTGGAAGAGGATGGAACCCTAACTTCGAGAGATCATATCTCCCAGAATATAGCGAATCAGAGGCTTCCCTTTGGAGACAGTGTTCATCAATATTTTAAGTCGGCCCTGGAAATTTTCAGCTTTTGAGACTTCTCCAATCTCAGAATATAGCTACTGTACCAAAACTTAGCAGTTTTAGTATTTAGGGTTTCTCCTAGCTAGGGGTCAAACTAGGGTTTGACTTTTCCGGAGATTTACCCAACCAAATTTCTTGATCCAGGTCTCTAAATTTTGGTTTTGATGAGGAGAAAAATCCTATTCTAGTCTCAACCAAAAATTCCTCTTCTGTATAAATCCCTAATTTCCACATCGAAACTGAAAATGATTGAAATTGAATTCCGCATCGACAGAAAGATACACCCTTCAATGGAGAGTCATCCTAGCATAATTTTGCTGAAAATCTGTGGAGGAAGATCCACAAAATAGGAAGCCCTAGTTCCTATAGCTGCACAATATCTTCTTCTCAGGTTAGCTCTGATACCATGTTAGTTTTTCAACATTTAAGCTAGCATTATGATAAGATCTTTTCACTGAGAGAATAACAAGCACAGCAATCACGTAAGCACATCACAAGAGACAAGAGACACAAAGATTTTAGGAGGGGAAACCATAAATGGAGAAAACCCCTCAACTTCCTCTAAGATAGTATCACCACAAGATGTGATCCCAAAACAGTAAGAGGACCTCCCAACACAATAGCAGCCTTCTGTGTTCTGTCAAGCCAAAGAATTTCCTTCTCCAAAAGTGCGCCACACTTGAGAGAGCATGTGATGTAATTCACAAGTGACAAATAGAGAGACTCACCCTCTCTATTTATATTAGTCCATTCACTTGAATTACCATTTCACACGTAGGCTCGACCTAATAATTATTACTCGAGCCTACACCTTAATTAGTGTATAATAACTCAAGTGCCCCATAACTGTGGGGACTTACCTAATGACTTGATATGACTTGTTTACATTATAATCCTCCCGATCGGAACATCGGGGCATGACCACATGACTCAAATACATAATAGAAACATCCCGGAATAAACATCGGGTTACAATAATATAAAATACATAGAAGAATACATTCCGAAGTTACATATACATCAACATAGCAGGCTGAACATCCCAAGAGAAGAATGAACATTCATTGCTGAGATAATCGCCATCCATTCCATCGTTTCCCAAAGAACGCGGTAAAAGGATACTAATCTGTGCAAGTTGTACAAAGGTAGCTCGAACAGAGTCAGATGCAACAATGCGCCGCTGCTCAAGAATAGTTGCAATCCATAGAGTATCTTCTCGATTGATCATGATCGTCACTTCTGGCTTGAGTAACAACCTTCCTATATTTTCTGCTTCCATCTTGCCACTACTGTAACAACTTATCGTAATTGGGGCAGCCTAAAGATCATAGATCGTCATGGCTTCCCGATAGTAGTGGGAAGAAGTTATGATTGTAATTGTATAAATACTAGGAACTATTCCGAGCCAGGGGTTGGATATTAATCGAATATATTGTATAAGTTGTGACTGGGGGATGTGTGTTCATCTTTCCATTTTAGTGACAAGGAGTTTGATTCTTTAGATATCATTGTTCTAACGTGTGCTACTTCCAGCATCTTTGTGCGAAGGCTGGGCCCGCCTTCCCACAGGGATTGCTAAGTTAATTAGGTATTTTATTTATTGTGTTGTGTGGTTTGGATTTTATGATAAATTCATTTATTTACAGTAAGCTGCAACAGTCATTGATTTGCCGTGTGTTCATTTGAATGATCAATAATTGCATTCCCTATAAACTGCAGTGGTGTGGTGTGAGAATCAACTATGTAGGTTAACTTTCTCTTATGCATCTGTGTGATAGTTGTGACAGGCTTGTTCATCCCTAGTTCTTTCAATTGTTGTTTCCTTTAGATCCTTGCAGTTTATTCCTTTACATTTATAATTGTAGAACTTAATTCCTGCACTTTGAAGTCCTAGATTAAGTTGAATTAAGATAGTTGAGATGGATCTTTAGATGGCTTGGTAATTGAGGATTTAAATTTCTGCAAAAGTAATCTAGATGTCTATTTCCTAAATGTTTTAATTCTAGATTAAGGATTGTATGAAGGTATTTTTTATTGCATTCTTAAGAAGGTAAGTTAGATTAAGTAGATTATGGGATGAGTTAGGTTGAATAGGAAAGTAGGGTCATTCATTTACAGCATCAGCTACTTAGTGTTTAAAGCATATACAATGCACATTATCCTTGAAATAAGAGACTTCCCTGGGTTGACAATTTATATTAAACACTCTGTATGTTGGATTTTATTAACTTGCATATAGGGTGCAAAACATAGTCCTAAAAGGGAATGCCAAAAAATAAGATTAAGAAAAACATGGGATGTTTGATAATCTTTGGATTCGCCCATATATGATAAACAAAGTCAAAGGAAACAACACTTTTATTTTAGTTGATCTGGATGGTGATATGATAGAATATCCTATCAATGACAGGATTTTGAAGAGATTCTTCATTTACTGAAACTAGGTTCCATGCATTTTGTAAATATTAGCGTAGGAAAATTTCAATTTCGAATTTACAGTTCAGAATTTCAATTTCAATTTTGGCTTACATGTTTGTAAATAAATGAAAGAGATAATATACAAGCTACAAGAAATTCTCAAGCTAATGACCCCATAGCCCAAGGGAAAAAGGAATAGATATACAAGTTCTCAACGTCATGTACAACATAAAGCTATCTCTATGGAGCCAATGCTAGTACTTAGATCGTTCCAGGATTTTGTAAGCCTGTGAAAATCATTTAATGAAACCTATGGACCAGATGAATAGTGTTAGAATCTAGAAATCAAAAGGTTTACAAATTTTATCACGTGACCATGAGCTAAGAACAAGCACTAACTTTGAACCAGTGGATCACCATCGATCGTAATTGACCCAACGAATGATATGAATAGTGCTTGGTGTTTCCACCTTTCACACACCTGGGTCATGTGGCAGAAATCTTCAAGCCACTCAGTGTGTCCTTGGGGGCAAGTCTCGAGTCAAGGCTGTCACCTTGTTCTTGACTCCTCCGTTTAAGCTCAACTCCTAACGAAGCCAGGGGGGGTAGACCCTATTAAGTTACTAAGGCTAAATTAATTAGTATGGTGATGTTAAACTGAATTATTTAATTAGGAGTTTTAAATTTAACCATAAACAACCATAGATGACAACATACAAAATGAGTGCACGAAAGCACAATGATGAGACACAATATATGTATATATCAAGAAAATAACTAGTGCCTTAGAATGGAGTCAAAATAAAATCAATGTACTTGCATGTGCTTGGAGTGAATTTTTCGCAATTGCCTCTTGGTAAGTTTTAAGTTAATGTAAAATATGAGTTGATTAAAATTAGGCAAAGGGGTGGACTCCATATATACCTGAGAGTACTTGGAGTATGTCCAAAACTAAACCTTCACGGCTACCCGCAAGGAATATGTGGGCTGAATGGAGTCTCTAGGGATATTGTTCATAATGCACTCATTAGGGTGTGACAAATATCGGTGCCCCGAAGTCACTTTTCAGAAGTTCCCGCTTCCTTTGGGTATTTTGCCACCGGAATGGTTTGATCTAGGTGTTGGATTTTCACCTAATGGTTTGTAAATTTGGGAGAGTGAATTCTAATTATAATAGTCACTCAAGTGATTTTGATACATCTTGATTGATCGGATGAACCACATCCAAGTGCAGATCATACACGCCGAAGTCTTGTCATTTTTAGTAAATTTTGAGATGGATGTTCTTATTAAAAAGAAAACCCTCTAGGAACCTCTTTCTGTCCAAGTGGACCTCAATCGGGGAATCAAGAAGGGGTTGATTTTATTATGGTTACTAAAACAAATTATGACAGCAAATGAAACATAAAAATATAAGCAAACCACAATTTTCTAATTAGACTACCACGAACCTTTCTTCACCTTTCGACTCAAAAGGAGGCTCGTGGGGTAAGTATTAACGTTACTTTGAAACCAATAGAAATGGAATATGGAAATTATTTTAAATCAAAGTATACTACCCTGTAGATTAGTACTACGCTAGATTGAAAAAAGATGAACGAAAAGCAAAAAATGACATGGACGCAAATCCCCCCAGGGGGGATGGGGAATGGGCTCGAAAGAGCCTATTCAGAATTATTTTTATTACCAATGGTTACAATATTATAAAAATGATATTATTCCTCTTGATTCTTATACAGAATGAAACCAAGATCTTACAAAGTGCAAAAATTAAAGATTTCATTCAAAAAGGGAGACCCCTGGGGGGATTCAGAAGGCCCAAAAGTCACTTTCGAACAGCAGCTCCTCCTATTTTCTGTTATACCTGATAAAAACCAGAAATATTATCAGACTGAAATATTCCCAAAATCACTCTGAAATTACCTTTGGGTCAGCTTACTTTTAACCAAAATAAAGCTAAGTTAAAACTAGTTAAAAAAGGTAAAGAGGGAACCAAGGAAAGCAAGCTTTCCTTGGGATCTTGGCTTGCCTTTTAGGAAGCCAATACGATGTGAAATGATTTATATATTTATATTTTAAAACATAAAACAGAAATCTAATGCATGGAAGCTACAAATTCTCTTTAAAATTCCATGCAAAAAGGACGATTTCCCTAAATCTAGATCTAGAATGCTTATGAAACCTTTTAAGAAAAAGATCTAGATTATGGGATTTGAGAAGATAGATATATGTTAAATTTACTTTAATATAATATATCTATGTTAAATTTACTTTAATATAATAGATCTAAATAATATCAAAGCTGTGAACAAAGTAACCAAGTAAAAAAAATTGATTTTGAAGGAGGAAAAGGAGAAGAGAAGTGCTTGTTCCTGAAGCAGATCTGCAATGGAAACTTGTTAGTGGAATACAGAGGGGAAATGTCTTCACAAATATTTTGGATGTACAGTGGATTCAAACTAGATCCACATCTCGTCCAATCCTTGCTACTTGAAAGCTAAACACACAATCCTGCACAAAACCTCATGAGATCTGGATATATATATGAAAAAGAGACAAGAATTACATGCAAATAAACTTATTAAAAATGTATAATATATATGTTCTAACATATATGCTATGAGATATAAGAAAAACAAGTAACCTTACTTGCCCAACTATACTCCTATTGATTCAGCTGAATCGTTCAAGCCAGACAGGGTTCAAATGCAGAAATTGAGAGAAAAGACGGCAACATCAATGGTCATAAGACAATGCTTAATCCACACATATGAGAGCATTACACCATTTGGCCTCCAAAGCTTCTTTATTTCAACAATCAAAATATTACAACAATATTACAATAGCAAGCCCTTTAATCCAACTCTAACTAGCTTGGAAGAGGAGGCTTATGCTTGGATATATACAAAAACTAGGAGATCCAACCCAGGGGGGCACAAATCCCAAGGAGATAGACCAAATAAGCTGATAGAGAGTCAATCCATGCAGATCTGAAGCTGAACTGAGCCAGATCTGAGTCTCACTGAGTGTAATTGTCAATTGGAGAGTTGATCTGACTGACACCTCAACCTGTTGACTGAAGCATCCACCAAAACTCATCCAGATGAGCCAAAACGTGTGGAGGAGAGAGGGAGGGAGAAATTCCCCATAAAGGATGCTGAAGATCAACTCTGGATCTGATTTGATCACCTCCTTCAGTTAAGGATTTGTCAGATCCAGTCAATCTGGTTCAGATCTGACTTATTTCAATCAAATCGGCTGAGAATCCACTGATCTATGATTCTAGATTTGATCCATTATTCATCAATTTATTAATTAAAATAATCAATAATTGATTTTTGGGGCTTTCTGACCTGAGTGATGGAAAATCACTCAAAACTAGGAAATAGTGGGTCCATGGGTTTACATGGGGCTCTTAGCTTGAAAATGAGCACCTACATGACTGAAACTGATTATTTGGCCCACTTTTATTACAAAACCAATTTTTCCAATTAAACTATTAAAAAATAGCCTAAGTTTTGGAAAAATTAAATTTTAATAAAAAAACACTGAAAAAATTAAAAAAATTAAAAAGTTGAAAAAACCTAGGGGGACTTAGACATGTTCATATGAATCGACCATGATTCCTAGCATGTTTATACATTGACACATAGACTCTAATAACCTCAATAGGCCTAAATTCCAAGCTGACCACCCCAAATTTGGAGGTATGGAGTGAAAAACTCAGAAATTATTAGTCGTTTATTCAACAACCAATAATAACCAAGGGAAAAAACACCCTGGGCTGATCGGATTGACAAATAAAGTCTAAGAGACCGAGTCTTTTACAGACACTATCATGCTAGAACATTTAATACAATTCCCCCATGGGGTATGAACATGTGATATAGTACAACAAAGTTTCCCAGAAGTAAGACTGAAGGTCTTTTGAAGTCGGAACAAGTTATCCTTGTCCGGTTCACCAAGCTCACTTGATAAAAAACCACTAAGTACAACTTAGGTGGTAACACTTGGTAGAAGTGCAAGGAAGTTATGATATAGATATTCTGAGCAAATACTGTATGGAATTTTATTAGATCAACGGTGGACAGTCAAAGCACATAGATGAAAAATGCAAATCATTAACGCTGTAAAAGTGGTGATCAATTTACAAAAGGTGATATCTAATCCAATTGAGGGGATTCATAACGCATCCCTAAGGTGTGTTTACAATGGAGGGGCCCGACCATGCACAAAAGATAAAAATACTAATGATGCGTGGCCAAAACCTATTGGTTATGCATGCTCTAAAAACTTTTCAAAACAACTTCGTAATTATGCATTACAGCCCTAGGAAAGCAAGGTGGTTTCTACACTTAATAAAGTGATGACCCCATCGTAAATCCATGTCAGCCTTGTCGATTCAAGTTAGTCACCTAGTCCCATTGTCAAATGCTACATCCCACTTTTCCCCATCCAATCATGTCTTTCCAAGTATCTTCATGATTTTGAAACTCGATAAAAGTCCTAATCGGTTTGTTGTGCTTGGTCATTTCATTCGAGCACTTGGATAACCAAGGAACTAGATCCCCTGCAACCCAAGTACATTTAGTAACCTACTAGGTCATAAAATTAGACAAAATCTTCAACCACATCAAATACACCGAGTAGCTTACCTCTGCTCAGTTTTACCGTTGAACTGTAAAACATTTTTACCCTCATTCCTAAAAATACTAATTTAGCCTGAACCAATAAGTTTGAAACATCAAAATGGGCCAACCAACCAATGATATTGCCGAAAATTCCATCCCAAGTGATAATTTAGCTGTATTTGACCATCAAGCGGACATTTGGGATCTTGAAGTCTCTAATTTAAACCTAATTAAGGCCTTGTCTAAATCCCATTACAGATCATTTGCAAAATAAGACCCACACCAATTGTGGCATTCAAACCTAATTTACTATGTATTCCCTCCATTAGTACATTTCCTAAAATTTATCGTATGTTGCCCTGAATGTTATTCCTTGAGCTAACGAACTATTATGTCATCATATAGAACCAGAGTCATTTTTAGCATTAATTCCCAAAGTATTAGGAAGATTCTTTCCCTTCCATAGGAAGAAAATATTACAACCTTTCAAGAAAGAGAATTGGCAAACCATTTTCTTCAAACTGGACGCTAGAATTATCATTGCCCTATTATGCACCATATTAGGGTACAAAAATGATGAAGAGGTGGATGATTCTATGTTAGGTTTTCTATCTCAATTACAAATAGTTCCAAGTCAAACCTCTAAATGGAATACTCCTACATTCCTAGCCCAAATCCTAAACCACTAACTGACTAAGTTTCATGCTTAGGAAATATTTAGGTTTCCCGCATGTTTATTTTTCCCGTTCTTACATCAAAATGCCAAGTATTTTGAAAGTATAGGGTTGAACATGATAGACTAGTCAGATATGTATCTCTCTGTGCATGAATGGAATCCTATTTTTATAAGAAAAGTAAGCAATTCCAATTTCATAGAGTTTACTAACAGATTAATGAGAATTGCTTATGTGGTCATCTATGGGGTAGATCTACCAAGAATGCAAAGAGAGGGTAAAAAGTGGTTTCAATTCACCCTAGAGATTGGATTTGGGGATTGGTTCACCTTTGAAGATCATATAATTATCAGGGTGAATGGATTTGAAGAAAAACCTTACAAATTTCCCACCTTTTTTACAGTTATAATATTGGCAATGTAATATGCCTAGTATAGAGACTGCTATCAAATGAACTACACTTTGGGAGTGTTAAACAACATAAGTATTTTCATATCCCAAAATATGTGGGTCCTTTCCATATTAGATCTCTTAGTGTTGTACATTACTTGGAAGGATTATTATAATAACTCAACCTAGATAAAGGTGAAGGAATATCCTATGAACCCCATGGGGTAATATCAAAGGAGAGATCTGAAATTAAAAATTCAGCATATGAACCAGCTCCTAGGCCTGACTTGATAAGCATTGCTAATAAGGATAGTTGTAAATAGGTTGAGAAGATCCTAAAAGACGTATTAGTCTCAAGTGAGCATAATCAAGAAAAAGGACATAAGAGAGGGGAAGATGATATGAAAATTGATCAAGAATATTAAGACCCCTACGCCAAAAGACAAAGGGTTGATCTAGAAGAGGAGGCCAAGGAATTAGATTTAAAGGAAATAAATGTTGAAGTATCTAGAGAATTTGGTGAAGTATAAAAGCCAAATTTTCTTCTAGGAAAAACACCAACCAGTTTAATACCATATCCATCTTTGGAGTTTATAATGCCCCAGAAAGCCAAAGCATTAATTCCAACATGACATGTACTGGTGCAAACAAACTTGCAAGCTATCTACATGGAAATTATAAAGGGTAGTGTACAAAGTGCAAATGAAGATAGGTTGTAGACTATGCCTGCTAATAAAATGATATTGAGAGTTGCAGATAATTTCAATGACACTTTCATATATTTAGTAGTTGAGCCCATGGTTCCCATGCCTATAAGTTTGAAAGATTACAAAGATAAATAACATGTATTGGACTATTCCTTGTTTATCCAACTTGATAAATTAGACTTTTTCAAAAAATATTATCTAGTGACATGATTTGTGCAAAATTTGTAAAGGATACCAAGACAGAGAAAAGTATCAAAGAACCTCTGAACAAAGTAAGAGATATCCTAAAAGCTGAAAAGTAGACACTAGATCCAAGCAAGTAAATATCAAATAGATTGAGGAGAAAATAGTGAATATATGTGTAAAACTAGATGATGGGTATCAATTCAAATCATTGATAGCAAAGAAAGATAATGAAATTACAAACTTGAAAAGTCAGCTGAAAATACCAAAAATACACCCAGTACAAACACCTGAAATTCATCAAGTAGAAAAAGAGAAAGAGTAATCAATATATATTGTGGAAAAACATAGATTTGAGGTGGAAGAAAGAGATAAAATAATAGCTAAGTTAACTTCCCAGATAACCCTTGCAATTTCAAAGATATAACAGAGCACAAAGTGTTCCATCCTCTACCATGGTAGTAGAAGTAACATAACAGGTCCAAATGAAGACAAATTCAGAGCAACATATCCAAGAGATTGTCACCCGACCACTATCAATTGAATTGGTTGATGTAGATGCCATGGAAGAAGATCATACCAAAACTGAGCCAACTAGAATTGAAAAATATGTGTGGACTAAAATAAAGGATCTCGAGGATGATGTCACCTAGAAAAATAATATAATTGTTCAACTAGAGCATGATATTAACAAGAAAGAAGATGGAATCACTAATTTAAAAGGGAAGTTGATGATATAAAAATCTAGGTCATATAACTAAAGATGGATTCTCAAGGATAAGAATTGCTAAGAAGAGCCATACAGGATATATGGGATAGAATTGATATAATATCTAATGATAAATGGGAATTCATAAACTAGATGACTATTGAAATGGAGGTATGTAAATGAACAATGAATTAAAGATATAAATTAAATGCAATGTTGAGACACAATATTGCATAAGATAAGAAAACAATTTAGTATTTGAATAGTAGAACAAACAAGGAGATGGTAGACTTGCAGCTGACCAACGAAACCTAGGTAATAAAGATTTCCAAAAGGATGATGTTGAAGCAACCACTATGCAGGGTGATGAAAAACAACACAAGTGTGTTGGTTGATGATATAAAAGCATTCAAAAATATGTTTAATGGAGTTACAAAGATTTCCCTGCCTTTTATTATGGGATGGAAATGAATAATTCTACCTAAAAGAGGAATATATGAACAAGTTAAAGGAGAAGAGACATAAAGAGTTTGGAGAGGAGATAGAAGGAATCGTCAGTGGAGATAAATATTTTGAGAGACTAAGACATCATTTCCACATTTTCACAAGATTGAAAAATATTTTTAAGGATATGAGACCACTCACTTATGAGAGGCATTGCAAGGCAGAGCTAGAGTTGGAAAACCCAAAGGATATCAACATACCAATGGGTAAGGATTGGTAAGTTGTAGTAAAATATCATAAAATATATTTTCCACCTCAGCACAATATTCCTAACCAATATGCTCTCAGGTCACATTCACAATATAAATCAGCTCAGTAGACTCCTCCTCAACCCCAAAAATACACACAAGCACCAGCAGCACAACAATTTGCAGGTCAAACAACTCCACTGGTGTTCATATCACTTGGAGTCTCAGTATATCCTAGAGATCCCACATTCATTGAAATTATACAAAGGATGAGCTAATTTGGCATCCAACCTAGTTATTCCACTCCTCTAGGTCAGTAAACCGTGTGTGGCTAGCAGTCACCAATACAAGGAAAGGAGAAAGGAGGAGGTTGCAAGAAAAGTTAAACCAATAGCTATGTAAATGTAACATTCTAATGTAAAACGTAAATACTTAAAAGAATATATTACTTTTTGTTAGAAATATATTCATTTACAAAATGAATTTAGACACCTTAGAGCCCTATATAATGTAAGCTCAGCATATGAGCAAGAGGCCGACAATTTGAGAATTAGAAGTATTCTTTCTTCTGTTGTTGTGTCGGTGCATATTATTGTAATGTGAAGCTTTTTGGCTTGAGATTAATTAAATGGAACCTTGCAGAGTGTTCTTTCTATCTCTATTGTTATGCGTTCCTTTATTTGTGAGGATTAGTGAGAAAAATAATAGAGTGAGTGCAGTATAATTTGATATGATTTGAGCGTCATTGATTCTTTCTTTCTTTCTTCATGGTTAAATGTTGGATATCAAAGTCTAAGGAGTTCAACATTCTTTGGACTCTAAGATTTATCTTTAATTCAAATTGTAATGGATTTGTATAGAAAATATTTATGTATATGTGGTTTTGTGATATGAATTACTGTTAAAAATATACAAATCTCATGTTAATACCTTACAAATTGTAAATAATTATTGAATTCTGCTAACGAATCTCATGTTAATATAACTCAGTACATTCAAATTTTGTCTGTATTAAGGAAATTTACCCATCGGTACTTCCTCTGGTTCAAGATTTGTCTTCATTCCTTCCTCCTTCGCCACTTTCCTATTTGTTAATCCTGATTCCTTTGAATTCCTCTGTTAAATTATCTTTTCATTCCCAAATTTATGAACAATATATTGTAAAAGAACATGAGCATTTTAAATAATGACTCAAGCATTCATTTTTACTTCAATTTATCTCTAACATCGTTAAATTTTTTATCCCTATCATGCTCGATATTGTTCTACCTCCAACCTAGAACAACTTTGGGAACTAACACACTGCAGGTTAATGCATGGCCCTCTATCTTTGGTCTGGCAAAAGAGATCCATTGATCCTATACTATTTGATGGATACTAAAATAAACCTTCAATTGCTGCAACCAACAATTTGGTTTCATATCATCATTCTCATCTTGATATGGCTTGACGTCGACTTTCACTTTCAGGTGAATCCATGAAGATGGGTAGCACTTTTTGGCAAAGTGATGGTGTAAATTTGATTTTTTACTCATTTATTAAATTGAATCCCTCAAAAATCATATATTCCTTATGAATTCTGACATGCAACAAAAAAACAAATTGTAGGGAATTATGTTGAATTTTCACCTTTGCTTTTTTTTTTATAAATAATAATATTATTTAATATTCCAAAATTTCATTTAATGATAGGTTTGTTCCTATAATTTTTAGGAAAATTTAATAAGTGGCTTATGTGCACATACAATAATTTAGTGATAAATGCACAATTTTTGCAAAAAATATATATGAACATAATCTACACAAAATGCATTAGGGCGCACATATGTATTTTTGATTTGCATTAGAAATTTATATTATTTTATTAATTTTTAAAATTGACCATTGAAAATTTCAATCGCATTTGGTACACATGTTTGTGTAGGAAATTTTTTTCTTTTAATTGTTACAAAAACTGAAAAACAAAAATATCTTTTTGAAGAGGACACGTTGATGTGGGGTGTATATATTTTTTGAATTTTTTTGTTTGGGTACTTTTTATGTTGTTGATTTTACTTTTGGGATGATTCGAAGTTGTGTACATTGTTTTGTAAGTTTAAGTAAAAGAAAAAAATTTATGTTATGAACTCAGAAACCAATAAATTATATGCCAATATATAAATTATTCATTGATGAATCCATTAGTATGAAGTAGACAACCTAAGGTGCATCCTAGGACAGGGGTTAGGCCTGGAAAATACAACATTAGTATTAAATTTACAAATAAAAGGAATAAAATCATGTTTTAAATCCATTTATCGAGATTTTACCTTGATCGAGGGTTTTAAAACCCTTGATCAAGGTTTTGTGTGCTTTTTTAAATACCACAATCGAGGGTTTCTGTGTGGTTAAGTCAAAAGATCGATTGAGCTATTAGATCAATCCAATTAGTATCTTGATCTAGATTTTTAAAACCTTGATCGAGCATTTAAAAAATCTTGTTCGAACTTTTGGCTATCGCCCTTTTCCATTGATTTCACTTCACTTCCTTCCCTCTAAATAATAGGACGAATCATATACCCACCTTTTGCATTTAATAATTGAATTGTAAAATAATTCTATAAAACACACAAATATAAACTCATTTTTATAATTTGTAACACCATTTTAAGCCTCTTGAGTGTCCCACGATGTACATTTTTCTAAATATTTCAAAGGAAAATGGACATTTTCATTTCTCGTTCACCAATCAACATGGGAAACAACAAACAATGAAGCAAGAAACATGATCATGATAAAATCAATGAAAGAGAAATACGAGAAAATACCAACAAAAAGATGAGGCAACAATGAGCAACATTGAGAGAGAAACATGAAGAGGGTACAGGTCAATTTTTTGTGGATCTAGCTCCAATTGAGTGTGATATTGATAATCTTCTTATTTCATTCTTCAAATGCTAATTATTTGAAACAATTTTATTAATTCTTACCTCTTACCTCATTCTTTCAATTATCATGTTTCAAAATTAATTACAATTATCATGTTGAAATTAGTTACAAAATTAACACGTTGATTAATTAGTAGTCATCGGATTTTCAAGATATGTGTGTGTGTGTGTGCACGCATGTGCTACACATCAAATATAAATTTAATTTACTTGATTTATTGTTTGTCACAATTAATTTTTATATATTAAATATTGTAATGAAATGTTCATGCATGCATTGGGTGTTATTAGAGAAATGATTGCATGCTAGTACAACTAGTGTCAATCTATATAGAAAAAAATTGTGTGTTCTCATAATTTTCAATGTAGTGCTAAACATTATTCCTCAAGGTTGGTTTTGATAGGACTTCAAATATCATAGTGGAATTGATAGTGAAATATTCATAGCAATGAGCACTCTAGCACATCTTAAATTTAAATATGTATGTGAAAAAACAATAAGTTAGAATTACCTTGCAAATATTTATTTATGTCCATGATTCATCCTTAAACTAGAGGTAATGTGCATGCAATTTCACACATAACATGATAGATCATGACACATGTATTGTAAGTTACTTCCTTGTGATGGATGTTGGAACAAATGTGATAATACACTTAAACATTAGATAAACAAATATTACATAAATTTAAAAGCAAATGATTGCAAAACTTCGAACATATGTTTGTGGGCCCCTTTGTAAACCTTGAAAATATTGTCACTTTCCATTTAATAGAACCTTCACAAAGTTCACTTGAATTTTAGATGTTTAATATTCCATGTACACCAGATATTGTAAAATTGTAAAATATATAATGACACACATCTCCTTTTAAATTGTACCATAGGTAGTAAATTAGGACCTCTTAAGATATAGTAAAACCACGTTTAACCAATTTTGTAATTTCATTTTCACTTAAAACCTGAATGTCAATCTCTATTTAATTCAATAAAGAATAGATAAAATGGTTATATATATAGATAGATATATAGATAGATAGATAGATAGATATAAGATTAACGGATAGAAAATTGTATAGTTTTGATATATTATATGGATTTGAAGTGATTTTTGTCATTTAATTTAATAAATTTTAATACTTCAATGTGTAAGTTTAGATTTGGAAAAGATATATTTTCTAATTATTAATTTTTTATATTTACATCAATTAAATTTGATTTTTTTCAATCAAAATTCAATCCAGTTAACATAATCAAGAAGTTCAACTAATGTAGATTACTAAATTTTTGTTATTTTAAAAAGTTGAAAGAAGGAATTTGTATTGTCGTTTATGCTTATAAATGATTAGATTAAAAGTTTCCTTCTATTATTATGCACAATCCATAATTGAATGTGCACATGTATTAGATAAATCAATTAACATTGAATTATGGTAGATGATTGTTAAAACAAGTGATATTGTATGGCTTTATAATGCTTGATATAATGGAATTACGAGTGATGCTTGATATAATGGAATTAGGAGTGATGCTTGATATGAAATCTATTGTTTGTTTTTTAATTTAAGCTTTGTAAATACCATGTTTTTTAGCACATGAGTAGAAATATGCTTAGTCACTCTTTTGAAAACTTTCAAAAATGTTTGTATCATATTTAGTTATTATTTAACATGTACATGTATATAATAGTTATAATTTAAATTAAATTGATTACTTTTTAGTAACGATCTCTGCTTCTCACTCCACTAAGCAAAGGAAGCCATTAAAAAATCAATCACAACAACTTAATCCAGCCAACATAATTTCTCAAGAGGAGGGCACAAAATAATTTGTTAGTATAAGGTAGGACTGTTGGGCTAGGAATCCAAATAATTCTCATCAATAATTTCTGTAACAGGGATTTCTCCCCTGTTACGTGCAAAATCACCAGCCTTAGATCAATGAGATCGTAAGGAAGATTTTATGGAAGAATACAACAACAAACTAGATTAGTAACACAAAGCAAATATTTTTAACGTTTTTTGAATATACAATGGCTAAAATAAATAAATACAAACAAACAAAAGTATACCTCCTTTCTTGTAAAGTGGGCCACCGTGGCCGTCTTCGGAAGTGGTATGCCTCTCCATAGGCTGGTTCTCCAATGGTGTCAAGGTGGGTACGGAGATTGTCTCGACGTACAATGTGGGAATGGTATGGTGACAGGATGATGGAAAAAGGGTGTGTGAATATATGAGAGCAAAGGTGTCCCAACATACTTACAAAATGAAAAATGAGAAAATGGTATTTTGGGAGAGCCCTTCACAATGTATTTATAGAATGGTTCTAGGGTTTTTTACCAAATGTGGTTACCCATGGTATTTTCCTATGGTTTTATAGTCCTTTATCCTTTTTAGAGTTTTTGCACTCTTTTTAGGGTTTTTTAACTCTTTTTAGGGGTTTTGACCTTTTTTTTAGGGTTTTTTTACCCTTTTTTGGAGAGAGTGAGGGTAAACCATAGTAAATAATAATGTTTTGGACATTCTTTGTGGAAATACAATTGTGAAGGTTAAAAGTAAGGGAAATATGGTAGGAATATGATGTATGTATATGGTTTAGACCATGTAGAGCTAGGTTAACATTTTTTTGTGTTAATAGATTGCCCCCTAATGTGTGAGGGAAGGAGCTTATCGTATGACTGACATACATCATAGGATCATGAGAATAGTGGAGAGACCGAAGAGACCTATGAACAAGTGGAGCTTCCTCGTTCGAACCACATTGGCTTTTGGTTTTTTATTAATGGTTCCTCAAAAATGGATAAGATAAATATAATGTGTGACATGTTTATGGACGAGGAAGGAATCCCCATGCTCGTAACAATGTCAAAAGAATAAATAATGGGATCAAGGCTCAAATATATGGGATCCTATCAATACATATACAAATTATGATACATAATTGTGGCCTCAATGAGAGGTTGAATACAATGTTGATATGAAGAACTGATACATAGGAACAGTGGCATTCTCATGGAATGCAATATCATCACAACTTATGCTCTACTGAGTATGCAGGTGTACATATATATGGAATCAATGACTGAGAGTCAAAATCTATGTGGTACAATGTGCAACATCAAGTACTGGAGATACATGGAAGCACAACACTAGGGGATTCCAAACACTGTCGCCAACGCAGCCTAGAAATCACAAGGGACATGAAACTATTTGGGTCCCATAGTAGACTCACTAATGTGATAGAGTCAGGTGACAACTGGGGTCTTCTACCAAATACTAAATGGACCAATATCCTGTATGAATCTCAATGGTGTGATGATGCAGATGAAGTCGAGCATGTGAGACACAACCATCCTGAGAGGAACTCATGAATGAGGTGGATGAAACTAGGATACAGGGACCTCTGGGTCTATCCTCTAGAATAGTTGTGTTGTCATCGACAGAGGAATACCTTCAACTAATCAAGGAAATCATGTGTCCTTAACTAGAAGTGCGAGGGGGATAACCAAAGATGTGGACCAATATGGGGACTGAAACACTAAATGGGGGAACAGGGGAAGGGGAGTACGGGGGAATCAAACATCCTTTATTCAGAGTATAACAATAGGGTGGACCTAGAAGCAAATGAAATTGACTCATGGGAGAGGGATCATAGCTGTAATACTAGGAAAATAACTACAGATGGAAAATATCGAGGTAAGTAATTGGACTAGTGATATTCAGGGGATCCAAGGAAGACTGATTGTAGAATACTTTGAACAAAGGAGACCTAATGGGGGAAAGCTTCCATACTTTAATATCATATGTAGTGGCACCTAAAGACATCATTATGGAACTATCTCATGGATTGTTAGAGAGATCAAGAAAGTAAATGATCGATGGTGTTTTCATTTTATGAGATTCTGAAAACAGGAAGAAGACTCCAGTGTGGTGTCTTTTTTGTATGTAGTCTCCTGATCCTGAAAAAGGATAAAAGTGTACAAAGGAAATCTCTCCCAACCTTTGGGGAAGGAAGACTTCTTTACCATTGATAGTCCAATCAGGTCAGAAAAGGTTAAACCAATATTGACTGGACAGTCATTCAAATAATTTTACGAGCATGAAGGAAACCAAGTTTGCTCAGAAATATTTTCTTGATGAGAGGGCTAGAAAAGAGCTTAAAGACAACACATAATGAGAATTTTCATAAAGTTCAATCCCAATGCCTGAGAAAGCATAAAAGGATGTAAAGGGAAACGTTCCTAGATTGAGTGTGCCAAGGTGGTCCTTTTCTTATGATAGTATACATAGTCCAAAAAGGATATGAATGAGGCTACATAGACGCCCTTTCAAATACTTTAATGAGCGTGAAAGGAAGCAAGCATTCTCGACAATATTTTCATTCTTTTTAGGAGTCAGAAAAGAGCTTAACAGAAAATCCGTAATGGTCAATCAAGCAAGGGGGAAGTGTTCGATATATGGAAAGAGGTTATGTTGTGAACATGTCTAAAAAGAAAAAAATGCAAAACACTGATGGGGGCCCCTTGCAGGATGATGGATGGCAGTTAAATATGGCCAACTATGCAGTATGGGTGGAGTGGATGGCTCGTGAACATGCAAGTACATACAAAGGGATATTCACATGATGTCACACAAATCATGGTGACTTCCAAGAAATGGCCTGAAAAATCATAGTGAGAGAACGAGACAAGGGTCTCGTCAAAAGGCAAAGGATGGACAACCGAACTCGGTGGTGTGAACGGCATCTCAAATGGACTCCATATGACTCTGTGGCGCACAAAAGAAAACGAGACCCAATGGAGGCCTCTAAACAAGGGGGAACCACATGACACGTGTCATTGTTACTGTTCAGTGTTGATTTGGAGTGGAGGAGAGCATACCTCATTTGATGATTTCTTTCATTTCGACCAGTGGTTTTTTGATCTCTGACTTGCAGGTAAGAGCTCTCGTCAAACCCAAATTTTTCACTGGTTTAGTTTTTCTTTTTTCTCATCCTAGGGATTATGCTGAGCTAAAAGCGCTTGCGGGGCCGGGTCACTCTTTTTGAGGGAAAATACACGACCCAGGTCACTCATATTGAGCTGACAGGAATGACCCATTCGCACCTATCGGGGAGACAGGCGCGACCTAGTTCACACCTGTTCAGCAGGTATAAGTGACCCCCCTGCTCTTGTTGAGGGTTTTTGAGTGACTTGGGTCGCAAAAAAAGGCCAAACAGGGGTGACTCATCCTATTTTGAGGTTTTGTGCATGAATGGACTTAACAGGGACTATGTGTATGTGTAGAATGCCACAAGTGACATGGAAAGAGAAAGACATTGGTACACTATGAGAGAAGGAATTAGGGGATAGGGCGCTAGTGGACACGCTCTCCTAGAGTGGGATACTAAAGTAATTCCATATCCCACTCATGCGTTCAACCAATTTGTTGCTAGAAAATATGGTGAGCTTCTAGGACCCAGATGTTGAGTGATTTATCATCAAATAGGAGCGAATCAAGATCACGCTCCTCAATATCTATTTTTTGACTAGGCTCCCTATGATGGGTATGATTGGCAACACTATGTCGAAGCTCATAAATGGGGTGTCACTAGACAACCTCTATGAGAGGCATTTTTATGCCTCTACGACGGTGAACTCGTCATACATACCGGTGTGCAACATCAAGAGCCTTGCGACTCGGGTTGTGGAAACGATGGTGTTGCAAATCTTGGGGTCATTAGGACCTCACAAGATCTCAGGAGGGAAGCTCCAGATTATGGAGCATGTGATGAGGAGAACCTACTATGGTTGGGCCCAGATGTACTTAACATAGGTTTGATTTTCACTAAACCATGCCAAGAAAGTGGGAGGGGATTTTTCTTCCCCTCATTTTTGTGCTCATTCTTTTTTGAGTGACTACTGACCCTACGACCGCACCTAGCGGTGCAGGAGGGAGGACCTAGCAAGCCTCTCAGGAGGAGGTGGGGCGAGATGATGATCTATGAAGGAGGTGGTCTAGTGGGATGGTTATTTACTCGAGATCTTTTTGCATAGTGGAGGCAGCTACCTATCCTTATAGATGACTACCCGTATGCAAGGATGGACTACCATGGAGATCCTCAAATTCATTAACCTCCAAGCCAGGCCTAGGGACCTGATGGTACGTATACATGATGGTTTATGTGGTTGCATTTTATGTAGTTTACTAGCTTAGTGGGAGCCAATTTATGTATGCAATAGATATTGATGCCATACTATGTGTATGTGCAAACATCAAAACACTCCCTCCAGTAGGATATCAACGACGAAGGGGCAGGGTGGATGGTTTAGATTCACCCACTCACGGGCATAGGAGGTGCTAGAGTACTTTAGACTCACTTCATTGTGATGTAGATCACTTACTAGAGGGGTTAACTGATTATGGTTGGCAGCATCTAGATGATGATCTGATCGTCGCATGTTACCACGCTCCTTTAGAGTGGATCCCTTTGACAAGGAGGATCGCAATCACTACTAAGTATGTCCAAGAAGTGGAACATGGCTATGTGCTGATGGAGGAGGAAGAGGACTCCAGTGAGGAGGACATGAAGGAGGACTCTCACTCTAACTAGCAGCTAGTGGTGTTTCCCCTAGTGTAGTGGTGCACTAGGATTTTGGTATGATATGTATGATCAATCGAGAAAGCTTATGGGGCTTCTTATTTTGTACTGAACATTATGACATGGCGATATATATATGCACATGGATGCACTTTGTATGGTTTTTATATGAGTCTTTTTATGATGATGATTCCTATATGATGTATATGACATATGTATGCATGACTATATGATGATGCATGATGCAATTTTATTTCCTATATGCGATGATTGATGTGGCACTCTAGAATGTCATTAGCCATTTGGTCTACTAAATTATTGAGAATTTTGGGAACATGTGTGAATATGATGGATTCAAAATGTCTAACCAAATGTCTAGTGCACAGGAACTTCCTAAAGAGACAAGGATTGTGTACCCGATAGCAGTTATTCAACTGGGAGACAAGCAGCTAGGATTCTAAGAAGACATCAAGGTGATGAATACCTAAATGGAGGGTAGCGAACAGGAGGCCAATGACACCATTGTACTCAGCCTAGTTGTTGGTATCAATTCCAACACACATTCCGTTGATATGGATCAACTCACATGACAGGGAATAAATGACCCATGTAGCTGAGGCGATATTAGGAGACGATTCACTTGCTCTGTCACTGAAACCAATGTAGCGATGCGAGGAAGGATCCATCTGGAGAAACCAAGGAAACAAAATGTAAGAATCATGACAAGAACGGTGTAAAACAAAAAAAGAAAAACTATGACACAAGTGACTCATGGTGGGTGACATGAGGAATAGAACCTCTTTAGGTAGAGTCCATTGCAGGGATTCTTCAAGAGGTGGCCGTTAGAGTCAGCAAGGATATATGCCCCCTTTCCGAGGAAGCAATGGATGAAATATGGGTCGTACCAGATGGAATCAAACTTCCCTTTCCCCAACTTATCATTGGATTGGTCGTAAACAAGGACGAGATATCCCTCGCTGAAGGTGAGAGGGTGAACATGGGAGTCAAAATGTGACTTCGACTGAGTCTTAGCCACTTCGATCATCTAGAGAGAAGCACGATGGTCCTCATTGGTTTGTTCAATCATAATAAGGCATTGTTCTAATGGGGAGGTATTGGGGAGAAGCTTGACAACATGGCGGAGTGATGGAATCTAGCACTCAATGGTAAGAACCAACTCGACACCATGTACTAAGTGAAATGGGGTAAAACCGGTGGCAGTCTTTGTGGATGTACGATAGGCCAAGAGGGAGGAAAAGAGCAAGTGATTCCAGTTGGATTTATGTTTGTCCACCATTCATTGGAGCATGGTTTTAAAGATATTGTTGATAGACTTAACTTTACCATTGCCATGAGGGTAGTATGAGGAGGAGTACTGATGTTCAAACTTCAACATGCTTGAAATATCTGTCCAAACCGTGTCCTCAAAATGAGAACCATGGTTTGAGACTATCTGCTGGGGGACATCGAAACATGTGACAACGTGGCTAAAAATAAATGCACCACCGTGTTGGCCTTACAATTGAATGTAAGCATGGCCTCAACACATTTAGTGAAATAATCAATGGCCACGATGATGCACTTATGACCGTCGATCGAGGTGAGATTACAAGTCATGAAGTCAATCGCCCACTTTGCAGAAGGGACCAACTATGACTACAGGATGTAACGACGCGGGAGGAGTCCTTTATTTTCGAGAAAAGAGTTGACAATTGCGGCAATTTTTAACTACATGGATGCAATCAACAAAGATGGTAGGAAAAAAATAACCAACAGGTAGAATATTCTTGGTGGTAGCCAAACCAAAGAGGTGACCACCATAGGATCCACTGTGACAGTCATTCAATACTTTTTCAGCCTCATCATGGGTTAGGCAATGATGCAATATGGTATCGATGCCCTGACGGTACAAAAAATCCCCTATGAAGAGGTAGCAAGAAACTTGGTGTTAAATGCATCGATGATCTTCATGGCTCAAATGAGTCTCGAATATCTAAGTGCACAGGTACAGGAGGATTCCCCCATACCAGGGTTGTTTCATGGATATGACAAAGATTAAAGACAGGCACCTGGTCTACGAGTTCTTTGATACCTCACAGGGAGGATATCATCCCCAAATGGAGCCAGTTGTTAACAACCTCTAACTAGCAGAGTATCAAAGGAAGCATGGTGAAGAGAAATGATGGTTGTTTGAACTTTGGTTAAATATAACAATGTGAATGTATGATAAAAGGGTGCATAAACGATGAAATCATCGTATAATCCAATGGTATAGAACAAGGAGGTGAAAATAAATGGTTTATAATAGATCTGCTCTGTGGAGATGCATGGGAGATAAGGGTATGTGGAGATAATTAAAAAGGTGCGAGGATCGATGGTTATGAGACTGGGTCGACAAAATCTACGGTTGATAAGAAGTCTGCTCCATAAAGTTGCGCGTTGTTGAAAACGAAAAGGCCCAATGGAATGTGTACATGTAAGTTAATCCAACGGCTTAAAAATAAAGTGAAAATTCATCAACGGTCATCATCAGGTCTGTAGGATAGAGTTGCACGACGATTGGAGTAGAAAAGCAGTAGCGGAATTAAAACAGTGACACACGTGGCATCTTGTTGTGCATTCCACGGAGAAAAATGGTTTAAGCAAAACCACTAAAAAGAGTCTCTGGAATGGACTTCTATATAAAGTGAAGTTGACTTATTTGAAGAATCATTGTTTATTTTACATGCCGGGACGAATGAAAAGGACCTCCCACCACCCTTTCATAGTCAACTTCGGGTATATGCAATTACAGTCACAGGTAAGTCTTGAATACTTGAGCTTTATTCACAGAATTACCGTCATTTTTCTATTATGGAGAAAGAGAAAGGGTTAGAAGGTCTTGACCAAATTCTGGATGAAAGAGAAGAATCCCTGGTTGATAGAGATAGAGACGTATATGACCCAGTCATGTCTATGGGGAATGTATCGGTTATTAAAGAAAGATTGTGGCAATATAATTCACAGGGAAACGACATTTTGAATGCCTGTAAGTCATTTCTATATTATTTTTCCATTGAGAAGACCCTACACTTTCCTGAATTCGCTGAGTGGTGTGCAAATAATTATTCATCTTCTAAGAGAGTCATTGTGAGTCATTCCACCTCCAAGATAATGTGTAGAATCCATGCAAAAACTATCTGTGGATTTCTGAATTTGCCCGATAATTACCCTGATAGTGGTGAGTCTATAAATGAGTCTGTTTTGGTTGAAGTGTACAGAAGTTGTAAAACTGAAGTTCGATGTAAATTCTTGTCTAGCATTCTTAATGAAGGTCAGTCATTAGAAGGTCTCTTTCTACCATATCGTATTCGCATCTTCAAGGAGGAGGTTCAATTGGTTGTGTCTTTGGTCTGTCAGGTTTTAGGTCTAGATGATGGCTTTCATGTTAGTGAAGTTGTATTGGGTTTCTTATTAAAAATGAGTTCAATTAGTTTTGAGTCTGAGTCCCAGCTGGTCCATGTTTTCAGTTTGGATAAATATTTAGCAGAGGCTATCCATATTCAATTGGTCGAGTTCTCAAAAGTCAAAATTTTCAAGTATTAATCATATTTGTTGAACATGATATTATGTTCGAATGTAACTGAATTGCAATTCTTGAGTACTATATTCTCCTCAAATTTGCCGAAGCAAATCAATATGTTCGAATTTGTAAATTCCATTATGTTAGAAATGTATAAGTTGCTGTTTGATGAAGTATTGCCCAGCTTTATGGAAGAAATGAAGAGTATGATGCAATCGTCACCTGAATATAGGATTGGAGATTGGTTTTTGTACAAAGACTTTACAGTTTTGAGAGTATACGGTTTCACTAGAGAGCCTTACAGGCTGCCTGCTTTCCTTACCCCTAGGATCTTTGCATTGGAATACATGAGACAGAGATTACATGCAAAAGACGAACATTTTGAGGCTTTCAAAAAATCCTCCAATATCAAATTCCCCCTTAAAGTTGGTTCCTTCATTTTTAAAAACAAGGGTGCCCTAGTGTTTGTAGAGAAATTATTGGAAAATATGGATTTTCAAAGGGAACAAAGGGTCAATTATGATCCTTATCATATAATTTCTCTAAGAAAACAAGCAAATAAAAATAAACCATTTGATCACCAAGTTGTTGAGGGTTTGAAGGAAGTAGCCAATTTGTTTTACTTTGTGGAAATTCCAGGATGCGATGAGAATACAAGAAGTGGATCAGTTGCAATGTCTCAAATGCCAGATAGTTCTAATATTTTAATTAAAAGAAGTTTTTTCTGAGATTGAAAATATGGAAATAGATGAAGACAGTTCACATAAGAAGACCAAAACATCTCAAGACGATAAAATTTCAAGTGTAGTTTCGGATGAGTTGAAAAAGGTAGCTTTGATTCCTAAGAAGTCTGTGCAGATGAATCAATTTTCTTTTGAAAGTGTAAATAATGCAGAATCAAGTTCAGTTTTTAAATCTAAAGAAGAATTCATGACTACCTATGTAGAAAAGCAGAGACAGTCCCTAGAAGAAACCAGAAATCTACTCCCACGAGTGAGAAGTCTGAATAATCCAAAGACTTCCCTCATTTCCACTCGGGATGTAGAGAGAAATACTTTAAAATTAGCTATGGTAAGTGACTAAAAAGTGGCCGAAATGGAAGTAATATTAGATAAAATCAGTGTACCCGATAAAATACAGTTGCATAAACAAACAGGAGATATTATTTATTCAGATTTATTGCATGCCATGGTGAAAATTAACAAGTTGCAAGTTCTGGTTGACAAATTAGAGGTCTAATTAAAGCACGAGAAAGTTGAGAACAAGGCGAATTCTATTCAAATAAAGAAATTGCAAGCAGATATCATAAGCTCAGGGAATGAAACAGGGAACACACAAGCCGTCAGAATACTTTTAGAAGAAAAAGATAATGCCCTCCAGGTACTAAAGAAGAAGTTGAAAATCCCGAGTTCAGAACATGTTCAGTCATCATAGCTGTTAGCATTGCAGGAGGAGAAGGATAAGATTCATCAGGAGATGATGGAGTACAAAGGCAAGACTATGAAATTGCAAGAAGAAAAGAACAAATGGGAAACGAAGCGAAATGAGTTAATAGCACAAATTTCAAAGTTGAAGAAAGACCAAAATGATGAAAAAGAGATTATGGAAGAGCTAATGAGCCAAACTCCTACTGATGAAGATTTGACTACTGTAAATATTGAAAAGCATTTAAATTATTTTTCTGTTGATGATTTACTAGTGCCCATGTCACAAGTCAGCTTGAAGGATGTAGAGATAAGGGAATTAAAAGAAGAAAATGAGAAAATCAAATCTAAGCTAACCAAAATGGTTGAAAACAAGAATAAGATATTACAGGATAAAGGTCAATTACAAAAGAAGCTTAATGAATTAAAATAAAGGAATACATGAAAGGGTCCTCTCCAGGGATATAAACACATAATATAGGATACATTGTCTATGGAAATTACTAAGTTCAGACATTATTTCAATTTCATTGATGACCAAAGTACATTGGTTAATTTAGCCAATCAAAGATTGAAACTAGTAAATGAGACCATGGAGAGGAAGCCCCTAAGCACAGCTCATAATGCATTGAATTTCTTATATTATTTAACTTATCAAAAATTACAAGATATAGGAATCAAACACAGAGTGGCAATGGTACTGTAGTAAAAAAGGTTTATTCACAAACATCATCTTATGAAAACAGTACAAGATAAGGCTGATGAGATGATCTCGCATATGAATGATTTCAGGCATTCTTTTAAAGAATTGTTTGAATATGGCCTTCCTTCTTTCTGGGATGAATAAGGGTGACTTCTTTCTCAAGGACATTATCATAGCCTGCTAGTGCAAAGCTGTATGGATCACTCTAAGTTTAATGATTTGGTAAAGGGGCTGACGGGAAAGGTCATCGTGGACAAGTTAACAGAAGACTTCGAGATATTGCAAAAATTTCTGATCGTCAAAGGAGGGCTACCTACTATGTCTTATGAAACCTATATGGATCTCGAAGTGTCTATTTGGGAAATGATTCAGTATGATATCCCAAGCACAGAACAATGGAGAGTCATGGAAAGATTTGGAAAAACAAAGTATATTCTTCATCCGTGAAAACAGGTGTTGCGCGCTATGGAGTTGCTTGTTCGAGCCTTGTTGTTACCAAGTTGATTTTAATTAAATGATCTGTTATCAGGATCAAAGCAAGTAGTTTATTCCTAGTTATTAGGGATATAGTTACAAAGACTTTGATTAAGCAAATTATTCAGTTATTAAATCTTCTTGGGGGGAGAAATCATTTATGTATATATTTGCATTTACTTTATGTAATGGGGGTTGGAACCCATTTGTTGATGAATTTATTTGAAAGTTAATTTTTTGAAATAACAAAGTTGAATGCATGTGGGTTATCAGAGATTCTTGTGCTATTTACATTATAGTTTGTATTTTATTTTCTTTGTGATCATTTTTCCAGTATTACATTCCATTTTGTTTTCCTCGTATCTGAAGCGTAGTATTGAATGGTTGGAATTCATACTTTTTACGCTCTGACTATTGTTTCAGATATTTCATAAATGTTTATGCTAAATTTAATATGGAACTCATCTTCTGATGCTCTATATTGATGGACTATTCATTATTTCTTCCTTTCCACCTGAACTCAATGAATGACTGTAATTAAGTGGTTATCTCACATTTGATGAAATCTCATGCATGCGATTTTGTGATACCTTTATGTATATTTGACTCCATTGCCCAATGTTTATGTGTATCTCTCTGAAGTGGTTTTTGCTGTTACCTTTGGAATTTACCTTTGAAACCTGGGTACATTCTGAGTGTTAACAAATTGGCACCGTTGCCAGGGAATGAAAGTGCAAATCTGCTCTAGGAAGAAGGACAGAGTTTGAATACCAAGAAAATATTTCTATGGGAAAACATGAATTTTTGTCAGTAGAGAAGGTTGTATATTTTCCCTGGCGATTCCATTGTAAAATTTTTAAAATTTTTAAAAGTCATTCTGGCTTCGAGGAGACACACACAGGGTAATTTTGATACTGAAATTTTAAAGAGTTTGGAAGATCCAGAAAGGTTATTTAAGAAAAAGGATAAATAAAAAATAGATTTTCCTTTGTTTGGTGCATCATCTTCTCAAGATTCTCCTAATATTTTTGATCCGGAATGGGAAGTTAATGTTGGAAGGAGTTTGTTGAAAACTAAGTCTGAGTCTGACCTTAAGAATACTGAATTTAATTCTCATAGATTAGAATCTTATTTGTTGGATTCCCTTTGGAGAGATTTATAACAGTCTACGAAAGTTGAAACATTTGTTGTTCAAAACACTCAAAAGTCTTCAGTTCCTCTGAATCCACCTAGACCAATGGTAGCCAGATTTGCTCCCTTGTGTTTGCCTGCTTTATTACATGACCTTCCTCAAAATTATTCCCAAATAATTTCCTTATTTGATGGAGAAGGTGACATAACCGCAAAACATCATGTGGCTAAGTTTGAAGATTTTGTTGACTTGGAAGAAGTTGATTATGCAGATGTTAAAATGCGGTTATTTGCTCAAAGTTTATCAGGTGAGGCAAAGAAATGGTTTAAATACTTTCCAGATGGATCTATATTGAATTTTCAAGCTTTTCAGAATGCATTCCTAGACAGATGGGATGACAAACAGAATCCTTTGCAACTCTTGTCTCAGTATAATAGTCTCAAAAAGGGGGTTTTTGAATCTGTTCATGAATTTTCAAGAAGGTTTATGAGGGTTTATAATTCTATTCCATAAGAAATAAAACCTTCTACAGCCGCTTCTAAATTGCATTATGCTGGAGCCTTTGATAATGACTTTGCATTTTCATTGAGAGAAGGAAAATCAGCAACTCTTGCTACAATGTTTACAGATGCTTTAGAAGTGGAAGCAAATATGATGGCCAGTGGAAAAATGAAACACGGAGACATTGATAGAAGGAAAAAGGAATGAAATCCGCCCTCTACTTCTTCTTCTACCACTGATATCAAATTTGAAATGATGTTGAAGACGATGGAGAAGTTGATGGACAAATTGACTATGGATAATAGGGTGTTCAACAGAGAACAAGTCGATCCTGAAATCAAGAATCCTAATTTTAGAAGACCAAATCCTCCTATACTTCCACAAAATAGGTAGAGAGACATGAGAAACCCAAGAAATCAAGAAGAACAGCAAATTCGACCACCGTTTCCTGAGAATTATGTCGCTGACGAAGAAGACCCTACTGAAAATGAAATTTATCTTTTTGGAGAACTAGATTCAGAGATATATCTTACTGAAGAAGAACATAACATGTTTGCACAGGAAGATGGGAATGAATAATTTGAAAGGGAGACAGAACAATATCAAAGAGGTTATCTGCATGCTATGGATGATGTACAGAGGAAGATCAGATTGAGAAACAAAGAATTCTTTATAAATAAAGGGAAGGTAAATCCAAATCAGCCTTCCACTAGTTCTCTAAATATAGAAAGGGAAAAAGAAATGCAAAAAGAGTCTGTGGTAAATAAAGAAGTTGAGAATGAGATACAAAAAAACAAAGGAATGAAGCAAGTAACCCCAATTGATGTAGAAAGAGTTGGTTCTAGTTTCAATTTGCAAAATGAGCTTTCAAAGTTAAAAATTTCTGTTCCATTTAATGAGTTGTTGAGAAACAATGAACATAGAAATACCATAACAAAAATGGTCAAAGGTCAAGGAGAATTGTAATCTGATATTTTGGAATTGAATGATGATAATCCTACTATTTCATTTGGGTCAAAAGTTGAAAATTTAGAAAATGAAGAAGTCCCTCCTTTTTATTTGAGTTTGAATGTGCATGATATGGTGGTCCATAATGCTATGCTAGATTCAGGTGCATCACATAATTTAATGCCAAAAGGAGTAGTTGAAAGTCTGGGATTGGAAGTGACAAGACCTTATAAAGATTTGTATTCTTTTGATTCCAGAAGAGTAAAATGTCTAGGTTTGATTAAAGATATGGTAGTAACTCTGAATAAATTACCATCTAAGACCATAGTAATGGATGTGGTAGTAGAAAATATCCCACCCAAGTTAGGAGTATTGTTGTCAAGATCTTGGACTTCAAAGTTGAAGGGTAGTTTACAAATGGATATGTCATATGCTACTATTCCTGTTCAAGATGGAAGTAAGAGGTTGTATAGTGAGAAAATAACTCATTATGTAGTGAGCAGTCAAGATAAGCCTGAATTTCATCATATATATGCTATTGATACTGATTTGGGGTCTTCCATTTTCTTTGATGATACTGTCCCATATGATTTGGAAGCTACATTGCAGATGAAGCCTGAGGAAAATAAAAAAGAAGAAGTGATGGAACAAGATGCTTTGGAGGCAAAACAAAAAAGAGAAGGTTTGTGGACTATATACTTTGATGGATCTGTGGCAAAAATAGGTGTTGGAGCTGGTGTGTATATAATTTCTCCTATCAGGGATTTTAAAGCTTTATCATATAAATTAACATTTGAATGCACAAATAATGTAGCTGAATATGAAGCTTTATTACTGGGGTTGCATGCTTTGAAAGATTTGGGAGCACAGAGGATAAAGGTTTTAGGGGATTCAAAATTAGTGATAAACCAAGTGAATGATAGTTATCAAACCAGGCATCCCCAAATGAGGGTTTATAGGAACGAAGTATGGGATGTTATTGGTAACTTTTTTACGGAGCATACGATTCAGGTGGTTTCCAGACATGAAAATACTGTAGCAAATTCTTTGGCAATAGCTGCTGGAAAATTTAAAACCCCTATTGCTGGTCAGAAAGAATATCAAGTGGACATTGTGAACAGACCATCTATTCCCGATAATTCCAAATATTGGCAGGTATTTGAAGATGACATGCAGATCAGAAGGTTTTTAGAACTATCAGGAGAATTTGTAAATACTCATATTGACACCGAAAATGACAATGGCAAGAACTTTCGGGATGATGAAGAACCTAAAAAAGAAAAGGATGGTGCTGAAAAATTAAAGGGAACCTTAGGAGGAAAAGATATCATTCAATTAAAAAATAATTTTATACCAAGGGGTTTGATTCCTTTGGAAAAACTCTTTGATCAGAATGATGTTGCTAATAATCCTAAAGTGAATCCTATTGAGAATGTTGTTGAAGATAGGAATATTGGTACCGAGGAGAATCCTAAGATTATAAAATTATCCAAAAATTTTCCTGTAAAAGAAAAAGAGGAATATGTGAATTTAGTGAAGAAGTATATAGATGTATTTGCTTGGAGTTATGAAGATATTAAGGAATATGATACATCTATAATACAACATACTATTCCTATAAAACCTAGGGAGAAACCTTTTAGGCAGAAACTTAGAAGGATAAATCCTAAATTGCTTCCCATTATTGAGAAGGAAATTAAAAAATTATTTGACGCCAAAATCATTGCGACTCTAAGATTTTCGAAGTGGGTTGCAAATTTGGTTCCTGTTAGAAAAAAGAATGGAGAAATAAGACTGTGTATAGATTTCCAGAATTTAAATAAAGTTTCTATGAAGGACAATTATCCCTTGCCAAAGATGGATCATATACTGCAGAAGGTAGTTGGAGCTGAGAGAATTTCGATGTTGGACGGTTTTTCTGGTTACAATCAGATCAAAGTATTACCTGAAGATCAAGAAAAAACTGCATTTACTACACCTTGGGGCACTTTTATGTATGCAAAGATGCATTTTGGCTTAATGAATGCAGGAGCTACTTTCCAGGGAGCCATGGACATTGCTTTTGCGAGAGAAATTGGGAATTTTGTAGTAATTTACATGGATGACAACATAGTTTATTCAAAATTTTACAGAGAACATATTCATCCTTTAGAAAAAGTTTTCATGAAGTGCAGTAAATTTGGTATATCATTGAACCCAAAGAAGTCAAATTTTGCATTGGAAGAAGGAAAATTGTTGGGCCATATAATATCTAAAGACAGAATAAAAATTGATCTTGAAAGGGTAAACACAATTTTAAAGGTAGGAGAACCCAGGAGTAAAAAGGAAATACAATCATTTTTGGAACAGGTGAATTTTTTAAGAAGGTTTGTGCCTAGTTTTGTTGAAATATTAATGAATATTACAAATATGCTGAAAAAAGGTCATGAGATAAAATGGAATGCGGAAGCTAGGAAGTCATTTTGGGAAATCAAACAAGCAATCTCAGATGCTCCGGTGTTGGTGAGTCCAGATTTTACCAAAGATTTCTTAGTATTTTTGTATGCTTCAGAGTATACCATTGCAGCAGTTTTATTGCAAAAGAATGATGAGAACGTAGAGCAGCCCATAGCATTTTTCAGCAAGATGTTGAGGGATGGAGAATTGAAATATGACATCATGGAGAAACATGCATATGCTTTAGTCAAGGCATTGAAATATTTCAGATTATATATTCTACACTCACATGTAATCGCGCATGTTCCAACTGCTATAGTGAAAGGAATTTTGACACAACCTAATCCAGAAGGTAGAAGGGAAAAATCGATAGCTACATTACTGGAGTACGACATAGAGATAAATCCTACTAAGCTGGTTAAGGGACAAGGATTAGCAAAAATGATGACAAATTCAAATTGTGAATCTTTACAAATCAATTTCTTATCCCACCAATTTAATCAATTGGATACAGAGGTGGAAGTAATGATTGATTTTGTGGCGTCTCCATGGTACTCTGACATTGTTTATGTCCTTCAAAATTTACAAGCACCAGTAGGATTGAGTAATTCAAGGGCAAGGTCAGTAAAATTGAAAGCTGCCAAATTTTGTATTATAAATTGGTATCTTTATTGGAAAGACCCTGGAGGTGTGTTACTAAACTGTCTTTTGGAAAATGAAGCTCAACATACAGTTAAATAATTTCATAAAGGAGATTGTGGGGGGCATCATTCTTGGAAGGTGACTGCAAATAAAATTTTAAGAGCAGGCTACTATTGGCCAACATTATTTTCAGATGAATATAAAGAAACCAGCATGTGTCATCAGTGTCAAATTTTTTATGGTAAAAGAAAGGTGCTTCCTCTCCCATTAAATCCAATAACAATAGAAGCTCCTTTCCAATAGTGGGGTTTGTATTTCATTGGCGAAATAAATCCAAATTTGTCAGGACAACACAAATGGATTTTAATAGCTACGGATTATTTTACAAAATGGATTGAGGCGATTCCCACCAGGAAAGCCACTGAAACTGTAATCATGGATTTTCTTGAGGAAAACATATTGGCTAGATTTGTATGCCCCAAAATAATAGTAACAGACAATGCAACTGCTTTTAAATCCAAGAAAATGATTCATTTCTGTCACAAATATCATATAAGTCACAATCATTTGACCGCCTATTATCCGCAAGGAAATGGGTTAGAAAAATATTCAAATAAAAGCTTAGTAAGGATCATTAGGAAGTTGTTGGAAGATAATAAAAGATCATGGCATACCAAGCTCAAATATGCTTTATGGGATGAAAGGATTAGTACCTAAAGGGAAATTGGAATGTCTCCTTTCCAATCGATGTATGGAACTGAAGTTGTTTTTCCAGCATCGTTAGGTGTTCCAGTTATGAGATATTTCCAAGAGCAGCTGGAAGAACCAAACCACATGCAAATGAGGATAAATAAGATTATTGAGATAGAAGAGAAAAGGAATAAGATTTATGATAAAGTGCAATTACATCAAGAAAAAATAAAAAGTACTTTTGACAGAAAGGTGAAAGAAGAACAGTTTCAAATTGATGACTTGGTCTTGAAGTGGGATGCTCCTAAATAAGATAAACATGGAAAATTTGATCATATGTGGGTGGGTCCTTATGTTATTGCTGGATACAGAGGACAAAATGCATTTCTTTTGGAATATCCGAACGGGTTTTCTCTGGATAGTAACCTTGTCAATGGGAGATTTCTGAAACATTACCTATCCTAAGAAGGAAGGTAAAATTTGTATCATAGGTTGTAAATATTTATTTTCTTTAGAAATCAGTACAGATGGTAAGCCAAATGTTTTTGAAGCTCGTAGTGAAAGCCCTAAGATTCATGAGGCATGCCATTCCTTTTTAGTAAATATATCAATAAGAAAGATAAATTTTTCAGAAGCTATCATGAAAAGATTAAAGACAGGCACCTAGTCTACGAGTTCTTTGATACCTTGCAGGGAGGATATCATCCCCATATGGAGCCAGTTGTTAACAACCTCTAACTAGCAGAGTATCGAAGGAAGCATGGTGAAGAGAAATGATGGTTGTTTGAACTTTGGTTAAATATAACAATGTGAATGTATGATAAAAGGGTGAATAAATGATGAAATCATCATATAATCCAATGGTATAGAACGAGGATGTGAAAATCGATGGTTTATAATAGCTCCGCTCTATGGAGATGCACAGGAGATAAGGGTATGTGGAGATAATTAACAAGGTGCAAGGATCGACGGTTATGAGATTGGTTCGACAAAATCTACGGTTGATAAGAAGTGCGCTCCATAAAGTTGCGCATTGTTGAAAACGAAAAGGCCCAGCGGAATGTGTACATGTAAGTTAATCCAACGGCTTAAAAATAAAGTGAAAATTTATCAACGGTCATCATCAAGTCCGGAGGATAGAGTTGCATGACGGTTGGAGTAGAAAAGCGGTAGCAGAATTAAAACCGTGATACATGTGGCAACTTGTGGTACATTTCGCAAAGAAAAATTATTTAAGCAAAACCACTAAAAGGAATCTCCGGAATGGACTTCTATATAAAGTGAAGTTGACTTATTTGAAGAATCATTGTTTATTTCACATGCCGGGACGAATGAAAAGGACCACCCACCACCCTTTCACAATCAACTTCGGGTATATGCAATTACAGTCATAGGTAAGTCTTGAATACTCGAGCTTTATTCATAGAATTACCGTCGTCTTTCTATTATGGATAAAGAGAAAGGGTTAGAAGTTCTTAACCAAATTTTGGATGAAAGAGAAGAATCCCTGGTTAATAGAGATAGAGGTGTATATGACCCATTCCTGTCCGTGGGGAATGTATTGGTTATTAAAGAAAGATTATGGCAATATAATTCGTAAGGAAACGACATTTTGAATGCCTGTAAGTCATTTCTGTATTATTTTTCCATTGATCAAACCCTACACTTTCCTGAATTCACCGAGTGGTGTGCAAGTAATTATTCGTCTTCTGAGAGATTCGTTGTGAGTCATTCCACCTCCAAGATATTGTGTAGAATCCATGCAAAAAATATCCGTGGATTTCTGAATTCGCCCGATAATTACCCTGATAGTGGTGAGTCTATAAATGAGTCTATTTTGGCTGAAGTGTATAGAAGTTGTAAAACTGAATTTCGATGTAAACTCTTGTCTAGCATTCTTAATGAAGGTCAGTCATTAGAAGGTCTCTTTCTGCCATATCGTATTCACATCTTCAAGGAGGAGGTTCGATTGGTTGTGTCTTTGGTCTGTCAGGTTTTAGGTCTAGATGATGACTTTCATGTCAGTGAAGTTGTCTTGGGCTTCTTATTAAAAATGAGTTCAATTGGTCTTGAGTCTGAGTCCCAGCCGGTCCATGTTTTCAGTTTGGATAAATATTTAGCAGAGGTTATCTAGATCCAATTGGTCGAGTTGTCAAAAGTCAGATTTTTCAAGTATCAATCATATTTGTTGAACATGATATTATGTTCAAATGTAATTGAATTGCAATTCTTCAGTACTATATTCTCCTCGAATTTGCCGAAGCAAATCAATATGTTCCAATTTGTAAATTCCATTATGTCAGAAATGTATAAGTTGATGTTTCATGAAGTATTGCCCAGATTGTTGGAAGAAATGAAGAGTATGATGCAATCGTCACCTGAAGATAGGATTGGAGAGTGGTTTTTGTACAAATACTTTACAGTTTTGAGAGTATACGGTTTCACTGGAGAGCCTTACAGGCTGCCTGCTTTCCTTACCCCTAGGATATTTGCATTGGAATACATGAGACAGAGATTACATGTAGAAGAGGAAAATTTCGGGGCTTTCAAAAAATCCTCCAATATCAAATTCCCCCTTAAAGTTGGTTCCTTCATTTTTAAAAACAAGGGTGCCCTAGTGTTTGTAGAGAAATTATTGGAAAATATGGATTTTCAAAGGGAACAAAGGGTCAATTATGATCCTTATCATATAATTTCTCTAAGAAAACAAGCAAATAAAAATAAACCATTTGATCACCAGGTTGTTGAGGGTTTGAAGGAAGTAGCCAATTTGTTTTACTTTGTGGAAATTCCAGGCTGCGATGAGAATAAAAGTAGTGGATCAGTTGCAGTGTCTCAAATGCCAGATAGTTCTAATATTTTAATTAAAAGAAGTTTTTTCTGATATTGAAAATATGGAAATAGATGAAGACAGTTCACATAAGAAGACCAAAACATCTCAAGATGATAAAATTTCAAGTGAAGTAGTTTCGGATGAGTTGAAAAAGGTAGCTTTGATTCCTAAGAAGTCTGTGTAGATGAATCAATTTTCTTTTGAAAGTGTAAATAATGCAGAATCAGGTTCAGTTTTTAAATCTAAAGAAGAATTCATGACTAGCTATGTAGAAAAGCAAAGACAGTCCCTAGAAGAAACCAGAAATCTACTCCGACGAGTGAGAAGTCTGAATAATCCAAAGACTTCCCTCATTTCCACTCAGGATGTAGAGAGAAATACTTTAAAATTAGCTATGGTAAGTGACAAAAAAGTGGCTGAAATGGAAGTAAGATTAGATAAAATCAGTGTACCTGATAAAATACAGTTGCATAAACAAACAGGAGATATTATTTATTCAGATTTATTGCATGCCATGGTGAAAATTAACAAGTTGCAAGTTTTGGTTGACAAATTAGAGGTCCAATTGAAGCAGGAGAAAATTGAGAACAAGGAAAATTCTATTCAAATAAATAAATTGCAAGCAGATATCGTAAGATCAGGGAATGAAACAAGGAACACACAAGCCATCAGAAAACTTTTAGAAGAAAAAGATAATGCCCTCCAGGTACTAAAGAAGAAGTTGAAGATCCCGAGTTCAGAACATGTTCAGTCATCAGAGCTGTTAGCATTGCAGGAGGAGAAGGATAAGATTCATCAGGAGATGATGGAGTACAAAGGCAAGACTGTAAAATTGCAAGATGAAAATAACAAATGGGAAACAGAGCGAAATGAGTTAATAGCACAAATTTCATGGTTGAAGAAAGACCAAAATGATGAAAAAGAGATTATGGAAGAGCTAATGAGCCAGACTCCTACTGATGAAGATTTGACTATTGTAAATATTGAAAATCCTTTAAATGATTTTTCTGCTGATGATTTACTAGTGTCCATGTCACAAGTCAGCTTGAAGGATGTAGAGATAAGGGAATTAAAAGAAGAAAATGAGAAAATCAAATCTGAGCTGACCAAAATGGCTAAAAACAAGAATAAGATATTACAGGATAAAGGTCAATTACAAAAGAAGCTTAATGAATTAAAATAAAGGAATACAGGAAAGGGTCCTCTCCAGGGAGCTAAACACATAATCTAGGATAGATTGTCTGTGGAAATTACTAAGTTCAGAAATTATTTGAATTTCATTAATGACCAAAGTACATTGGTTAATTTATCCAATCAAAGATTGAAACTAGTAAATGAGACCATGGAGAGGAAGCCCCTAAGCACAGCTCATAATGCATTGAATTTCTTAAATTCATTAACTTATCAAAAATTACAAGATATAGGAATCAAAGACAGAGTGGCAATGGTACTATGGTCAAAAAGGTTTATTCACAAACATCATCTTATGAGGACAGTGCAAGATAAGGCTGATGAGATGATCTCGCGTATTAATGATTTCAGGCATGCTTTTAAAGAATTGTTTGAATATGGCCTTCCTTCTTTCTGGGACGAAGAAGGGCGACTTCTTTCTCAAGAAAATTATCATAGCCTACTAGTGCAAAGCCATATGGATCACCTAAGTTTGATGATTTGGTAAAGGGGCTAACGGGAAAGGTCATCGTGGACAAGTTAACAAAAAACTTCGAGATATTGCAGAAATTTTTGATCGTCAAAGGAGGGCTACCTACTATGTCTTGTGAAACCTATATGGATCTGGAAGTGTCTATTCAAGAAATGATTGAGTATGATATCCCAAGCACAGAACAATGTAGAGCCATGGAAAGATTTGGAAAAACAAAGTATATTCTTCATCCGTGAAAACAGGTGTTGCACGCTATGGAGCTGCTTGTTCGAGCCTTGTTGTTACCAAGTTGATTTTAATTAAATGATCCGTTATCAGGATCAAAGCAATTAGTTTATTCTTAGTTATTAGGGACATAGTTACAAAGACTTTGATTAAGCAGATTATTCAGTTATTAAATCTTCTTGGGGGAAGAAATCATTTATGTGGGTGTGTGCAAGAAGTTGAGGGTCTCTTTTGGCACATTAGATGCAATACAAAACTGAAAAAATAGACATCCATCAACTTGCATGGATATTTTGAGACACTTACACAATGAATTTTGCAATCAGTAAAAAACAAGAATTGTAGGAAATTGAATGACCTTTCCAAATATATTTTTTTTTCTATTGAAAATGTTGTTAACTATCTAAAGTTAGATAAAATTTTAACGGGCACTTTTTATTTTTGTGACAAATTATAAGGTATATGTTTTTGTGGGTGCAACGTCTGAGTGTCTAAATGATGGAATAAAATTACGAAAACCGGTATACATATAGAGAACATATAGGACTAGTGCACGACTATTTTTCCAATAATAAAAATAATATTTTTAAATTTCTTTTTAATTATCTAAGAGATCAAACCTCGAAAACGGTACATCATTTGTGGGTGGAGCGTTTGAATTTCTTAATGCAATTATTTGGAAATGGGCTTTTTATAACATGTAGAGATTGGTGTTCTTTAGTGCACCATACAATTTTTTTTAAATGGTTGAGAAACGAAAGAGATATGGACGAAACACTACCAGTGTGTTTTTTGAGTTGAGGAGTGATGACAAAAGATAAATAAGAAAAAAATAGAAAAATTATGTATTCTTGTTAAAATTTACATATTTAGAATCTGCAAAAAAAACCATATATGTTTCTAAAATCTCATAAAAAATGGAGGTCACCAGCATAATCAGACGAACTGCTAAACATGAGCATATTGAAAATTTGGATATAATGTTGAATTAGCCATGGTTGATCATACTCCAAGGCATAGGCATGTTGAATCTGAAGCAAAGTACAAAGCAGACACATAGGCATGGGAATTCCATGAAAGCATGGGTGGAGGCTTGGCCTTATCATTTGGAGGGAATAAATTTTTGAATTTAAACAATACGCAAGTGCGATTTAACTGAACAAATGCGTGCGCGTTATATAAAAACAAAACGCGTGCATGTTATATAGAACCAAAACGTGTTCGCGTTATGTGATGACAAATCGTGTGCATGTTTTGTAAAACAAAAAATAGCATTCATCATCATATTCATCTTCATCATCTTCAACTTCATCATGATCATCATCTTCAACTTCATGATCATCATCATCACCATCAACATCATGAACATCATCATCACCTTCCTCATCATCATCATCATCATCAACATGATCATCATCTTCTTATCTTCATATTCATATTCATCATCATCACCTTCCTCATCATCATCATCATCCCCATCGCCATCATCATTATCATCATCCTCATCCTCATCGTCATCTTCAGCTTCATCATCATCACCATCATCATCATCATCATCATCAACATGATCATCATCATCACCATCAACATCATGAACATCATCATCACCATCGTCATCATCATCATCATGAACATCATCGTCATCACCATCGTTGTCATCATCATCATCATCCTCCTCATCATCATCATCACCTTCCTCATCATCAACATCATCATCACCATCATCGTCATCATCAACATTGCCATGATCATCATTATCATCTTCATCATGTTCATCTTCATCATCCTCATCTTCACCATCATTACCATCGTCATCATCATCATAACCATTGCCATCATTCCCATCATCATCATCATCATCATCATCATCAACTTTATCACCATCGTTGTCATTGTCATCATCATCACCATCATCGTCACCTTCATCATCCTTATCATAATCATCACCATCAACATCATGAACATCATCATCATCCTCCTCATCATCACCATCATCACCATCATCATCATCATCATCATCATCACCATCATCACCTTCATCATCACCATCGTCATTATCATCATCATCACCATTGCCATCATCATCATCATCACCATCAACATCATGAACATCATCATCATCATCCTCATCATCATCCTCATCATCATCAACATCAACATCATGAACATCATCATCATCATCATCACCATCAACATCATCATCATTCATCATCATCATCCTCATAATCATCATCATCATCACCATAATGAACATCATCATCATCATCCTCATCATCATCACCTTCATCATCATCATCATCATCATCCTCATCATCATCATCTCCAACAACATCATGAACATCATCATCATCATCCTCATCATCATCCTTATCCTCATCCTCATCCTCATCCTCATCCTCACCATCACCATCAACATCAACATCATCTTCATATTCATCATCATCATCATCTTCATCACCTTCATCATCACCATCATCATAATCATCATCATCATCACCTTCATCATCATCATCATCAACATCACCATTGCCATCATTGCCATCATCATCATCATCATCATCATAATCATCATCACCATCAACATCATCAACATCATCCTCATCATCATCATCATCCTCATCATCGTCACCATCAACATCATGAACATCATCATCATCATCATCATCATCAACATCATGAACATCATCATCATCATCATCATCATCACCATCAACATCATGAACATCAGCATCATCATCATCATCATCATCATCACCTTCATCATCATCATCATCATTCATCATCATTCATCATCACCATCATCCTCATCATCATCACCATCAACATCATCAACATCATCATCATCGTCATCATCATCATCATCATTCATCATCATTCATCATCACCATCATCCTCATCATCATCACCATCAACATCATCATCATCATCCTCATCATCATCCTCATCATGAATATCATAAACATCATGAACATCATCATCATCCTCATCATCATCATCACCATCAACATCATGAACATCATCATCATCCTCATCATCATCATCATCACCTTCATCATCGTCATCATCATCATCATCATTCATCATCACAATCAACATTGTGAACATCATCATCATCATCATCCTCATCAACATCATCAACATCATGAATATCATCATCATCCTCATCATCATCACCACCATCAACATCATGAACATCATCATCATCATCCTCATCATCATCATCACCATCATCATCATCATCACCACCATCAACATCATGAACATCATCATCATCATCTTCATCGTCATCCTCATCCTCATCATCATCATCACCTTCATCATCATCATCATCATCATCATCAACATGATCATCATCATCACCATCATCACCATCAACATCATGAACATCATCATCATCATCCTCATCATCATCATCACCTTCATCATCATCATCATCCTCATCTTCATCATCACCGTCAACATCATGAACATCATCATCATCATCCTCATCCTCATCCTCATCCTCATCATCATCATCACCTTCATCATCATCATCATCATCCTCATCATCATCCTCTCCAACAACATCATGAACATCATCATCATCATCATCATCCTCATCCTCATCCTCATCCTCATCATCATCATCATCATCATCCTCATCATCATCATCATCATGAACATCATCATCATCATCCTCATCATCATCACCTTCATCATCATCATCATCCTCATCATCATCATCTCCAACAACATCATGAACATCATCATCATCATCATCATCCTCATCCTCATCCTCATCCTCGTCCTCATCCTCATCCTCATCCTCATCATCACCATCACCATCACCATCAACATCATATTCATCTTCTTCATCATCATCATCTTCATCACCTTCATCATCACCTTCATCATCATCATCATCATCATCACCATTGCCATCATTGCCATCATCATCATCATCATC
>LPNX010113062.1:173582-230004 GCA_001517045.1 Pseudotsuga menziesii
ATCCTCATCATGAACATCATGAACATCATCATCATCCTCATCATCATCATCATCACCATCAACATCATGAACGTCATCATCATCATCCTCATCATCATCATCACCTTCATCATCATCATCATGATCCTCATCATCATCATCACCGTCAACATCATGAACATCATCATCATCATCCTCATCGTCACCCTCATCCTCATCATCATCATCACCTTCATTATCATCATCATCATCATCAACAACAACATGCTCATCATCATCACCATCACCATCATCATCACCATCAACATCATGAACATCATCATCATCATCCTCATCATCATCATCACCTTCATCATCATCATCATCCTCATCATCATCATCACCTTCATCATCATCATCATCCTCATCATCATCATCACCGTCAACATCATGAACATCATCATCATCCTCCTCATCATCATCCTCATCCTCATCACCATCATCACCTTCATCATCATCATCATCATCATCATCATCATCATCATCATCACCATCAACATCATCAACACCATCATCATCATCCTCATAATCATCATCACCATCAACATAATGAACACCATCATCATCATCACCTTCATCATCCTCATCATCATCATCCCCAACAACATCATCCTCATAATCATCATCATCATCATCATCCTCATCTTCATCATCACCTTCATCATCATCATCATCATCACCATCATCAACATGATCATCATCATCACCATCATTAAAATCAACATCATCATCATCATCAACATCATGAGCATCATCCTCATCATCATCATCACAATCAACATCATGAACATCATCATCATCATCATCATCATCATCATCACCATCAACATCATCAACATCATCAACATCATCATCATTCATCATCATCATCCTCATAATCATCATCACCATCCTCATCCTCATCTTCATCATCACCTTCATCATCACCTTCATCATCATCATCATCATCATCACCATCATCAACATGATCATCATTATCACCATCATTAAAATCAACATCATCATCATCATCATCAACATCATCATCAACGTCATCAACATCATCCTCATCATCATCATCACCATCAACATCATGAACATCATCATCATCATCCTCCTCCTCATCATCACCTTCATCATCCTCATCATCATCATCATCAACATCATGAACATCATCATCATCACCACCATCAACATCATGAACATCATCATCATCATCCTCATCGTCATCCTCATCCTCATCCTCATCATCATCATCACCTTCATCATCATCCTCCTCCTCCTCATCATCATCACCGTCAACATCATGAACATCATCATCATCATCCTCATCGTCATCCTCATCCTCATCCTCATCATCATCATCACCTTCATCATCATCATCAACAACATGATCATCATCATCACCATCATCATCATCATCACCATGAACATCATCATCATCATCCTCATCATCATCATCACCCTCATCATCATCATCATCCTTGTCATCATCATCACCGTCAACATCATCATCATCATCATCATCATCATCATCATCATCATCATCCTCATCATCATGAACATCATGAACATCATCATCATCATCATCATCATTCATCATGCCCATCAACATCGTGAACATCATCATCATCCTCATCATCATCATCACCATCAACATCATCATCATCATCATCATGAACATCCTCATCATCATCATCCTCATCATCATCATCATCATCAACATCATCAACATCATCATCCTCATCCTCATCATCATCATCACCTTCATCATCGTCATCATCATCATCATCATTCATCATCACCATCAACATCAAAAACATTTAGAATAATTAAAAAATTTACACTTTATTGTAAATATATATTTGAAAAAATTTCCTTTGAAATGTAACTTATAGGTCCATTTCCTTTTTATTATTATTTAATCATTATCAATTATCCATCCATAAAAAATTTTAAACTAAAACAACTTTATTTGGATTAGCTTATTGTTGAATGGGGTTTTATGATGTAATGGTTGATCCATTTATTATAACATGTTAAGTATAATTTAATTAGAAAATATATAAATAAATTGAGATTTAAGTTTAAATTTTTATGTAATATAAAAAAAATTTAGTAAAAAAAATAATAAATTTAATTTATTAAACTATATAAATATATAATTTAATATATAAAATAAATTGAGTTAACAAATAACAAGTTTGATTTATTACACTATACAAATATATAATTACTAGAAATTGTAGATTAAAAATTGAAAAAATTTGAAATGTAACTTTAAGTCCATTTCTTTTTAATCATCATCAATTATCAATTCATAAAAGATTTTAAACTAAAACTACTTTATTAATGAATTGATTGGGATTTGAGCTTATGGGTTTTTATGATCCAATGGTTGATCTATTTATCATTACATGTTAATATAATAGATTTGTCACTTAGATTTCAGGCCTATGTATTTAAATTCTTTTTATAATTTACAAATCGTGTACGCGTTTTATAACTACATATCGCGAGCGCGTTTTGTAGTTATATAACGCGTATGCGATATGGCTTCCTATCCTACATGTCCCATGACATGTTAGGCTCAGGTTGAACCATACCAAGTGCTATGTCAGGCTCGGGTTGATGTATTTTTTGGTAACGTGATCTTGTTATTGAAAACTAGGATTGCATCTTAAAGGTCCCTCATCTTCTTGCACTGACCCATGTATATATTTGCATTTACTTTATGTAATGGGGGTTGGAACCCATTTGTTGATGAATGTTTTTGAAAACATATAATTTTTTGAAATAACAAAGTTGAATGCATGTGGGTTATTAGAGATTCTTGTGCTATTTACGTTACAGTCTGTATTTTCCTTCCTTTGTGATCATTTTTCCAGTATTACATTCCATTTTGTTTTCCTCGTATCTGAAGCGTAGTATTGAATGGTTGGAATTCATACTTGTTATGCTCTGACTATTGTTTCAGATATTTCATAAATTTTTATGCTAAAGTTAATATGGAACTCATCTTCTAATGCTCTATATTGATGGACTATTCATTATTTCTTCCTTTCCACCTGAACTCAATGAATGACTCTAATTAAGTGGTTATCTCGCCTTTGATGAAATCTCATGCATGAGATTTTGTGATACCTTTATGTATATTTGACTCCATTGCCCAATGATTATGTGTATCGTTTCAACCGTCTATACGATTTTCAAGTGTTGATTTTATATCTGAGAGATCCCTCTCTGAAAAGGAAAGCCAGTTTCTTTCTGAAGTGGTTTTTGATGTTACCTTTGGAATTTACCTTTGCAACCTGGGTACATTCTGAGTGTTAACAATCCCAAGGGTACTCAGGATTCGAAAGAGATTCAAAAATATCCTCATGATTGTGAAAACAATGAGTGGATAGATCAGAGGGATCCTCTACAACTGAGGAGAGGGGAGGTCTGGAAAAACTTGAGATCATGTATATAGTGTTGGTTGTGTCCGAGCAAGAATCTAGAGGGTTGATCTCCTCAAGAACAGTGATGTTAGACTCACCAGAGTGTTTCTGAAGGTCGCAAAGGGCTAACTGATACTCAGGAAAGTCTGGGAAATGGTGAGAGTAATGACTATACAGTACACAAACTTTACAAGGATGGTTGGTTCGCAATGACTTGTTCTTGACTGTTGGAGAATCTGGGAAGGTGACTACCAGATTTCCATCAGATGTATCCATAATGTCCGTGTGGGTGCGAAGGATAGGAAACTTAGGACAATTTTGTGTTACATGAACTTGGATATCGCACAATGTGCAAGGGGGATTTGGATGAGGTTCAGTAATTTCTTTGGAGGCCTTTCCCCCATCCTTCTTTGGAGGAGGAGGGTTAGGCGTGGAGATAGGAGTAGTCTTCGATGGACCAGGAGGTAGGAATGATAATGTCTCAATGGGTTGGATGGGATTCAAAACAACCTGGGGAACCGAGGGTTGAGTGGGTGGATCGAGGTACCACACAGGAATTCCCAATCTGAAATTAGGTAAGTTGAGAGTGGCCATGACAGGATTTCTCACAATTCCATATGGTGCAAAAAGGAATGGAATTGTGTGGATCAGGAATGAACCCCAATAATTCCTGGGTGATTCTGTTTGGGGTTGCGAATGATGTTGCGATGTGGTCAAGATGGTACTGGATGTGATAGTACACAAATCCGATAATTCAGTCGGCATAGGTGGAGGTGGTAAGGAAAAAAAGGTGTCCCTCATAGGAGTGTTGGAGAACAGGCCTGGACCAACAACAGATAAAGATGGAATGGATACACTGTCGATGGTGGAGCTGATAGTTGAAAGGAAGCATTAGAGGAAATTTGAGGTCTAAAATGGGCCTCCTAAGGAAAATAATAAAATAATAGTTATTAATTTTGGAGGAAGAATGAAAAAAATTACTTTTTGTGTTCGTATTTTCGACATATCTCCCTGTGTTTTTACTCAAATTCTGGGCGAGAGAGCTCATTAGATGCGTAATTTAATTCTGCATCCAACGAGTACCCACACTACATACTTTTGACAGGGCCCCTCTACCCCAAAAAAAAGAAATACCTAAAAAAATGTGATGATGACATCATCATCACATTTTTCAGGTGTTTATTCTTTTTGGGGTAGCAGGGTCCATCGAAAGTATGTAGTATGGGTACTCCCTGGATGCAAAATAAAATTCCGCATCCAACGAGCTCTTCTGCTTGAAATTTGAGTAAAAACATAGGGAGATATGTCGAAAATACAAACAAAAAAAGTAGTTTTCTTTTATGACAAATATGTCAATTCAACCATTATGGTTGACTCATTTTATTGAAATTCTATTGGTTCTTGAATTCCAACTCACAAAATTTATTGTTGGCGCATTTTCTTATAAGGCCCATTTTAGACCCCAAATCTCCTCTAATGTGTTCCGTTGTGGCCAACCCCTTAGGATCATAGTATGTCAACTGGTCGAGGGTCACGATCTTCCCATCATGAGGGAACATAAGTAGTCAAAAGAAGGTATAGGTGATGACTCGCATGGAATACATGTAGCTACGACCTAAAAGGAGGTTGTAATCAAGTTCGGCATTGACAACCTCAATATCAATCAACATCGTTTTACCAGCTAACTCAACAGGAACATTCATGAGAATCCCCTATGGTTGAGTAGATCGACCATCGTAGGCGCAAAGAGAAGTGGTGGAAGGTTGGAGGGTAGGGGACCCTATTTTCTACCAAACAAAGGTTGACATGAAGCAGGTGGATTCCCCCTCATCAATAATGCATCAATGTATGACCAAATTATGAATTGTGACTGGAACCTGGAAGGAGATGGTAGACGACATCCTAGGCTCTCCTTGATCCAAGTAGAATCTGATCAACCTGGAATCAGAGGGATCAACAACACCTAGCATGGACAACAACGCTTTACATTGTGATGGGTAAGTTTTAAGCACTTCCAAAGCGGACATGGATATAGGATATTGGGCCAAGTCATCAACTATACTATAGTTGAGGGCAGCTCTTGCAGTAGGATTGTTTATGACCTGACACATAGGGAACCGTGGGACTCTGGCCACCCCATCGGTGGGGGTTCTTGGTAAGTGTAGAGAAATGTTGTAAGTGGTAGAGGTAGACTCTGCTAATGGGTTAGTGTTTTCTATGGTGGATCCATACTAGTCGCATTGATTCTGGAGGTTGACTTCGGACAATAATGTCATGAGATAATGGAAACCATCCTCAACAGGTGGGGCCACAGCAGGAGCTACGGGAGCAGGTGGGGCCAAGGGTTGGATTGCAACCATTCCTTAGTGCAGCAGGGGATTTTGGAGAGCCATAAGCGGAGGACCCGGTGGTGTTGTGTTTGGCTGAGCCAGAGAAGCCACGTTCGGATCACATTGATTATCATTCTGGAGAAGTTGTTGGATGTGAGCCATGTGGTGACACCAATGAGTGTAATGACCATAGGTGTTGCATATAGCTCACGGATGGTTGGTCCATAACTGTGGTTTTTTCCTAAGAAAACTGGGATACTAGGGATTCTATGTAGGTGGGTTGACACCATTATTGTTTGGAGGGTTGGCCTGTTGGCTACCTCCTTGGGGCTGATTATATCCTTGGTTTATTCCTTGGACTTGGCATATATTAAGTCGAACAACCAAGACTTCAAGATGGATTCCCCCTCTATTTGGGGTCGCTCAGATGCGATGTACTTGGCTATGGGGGAGAGTAAGGTTTTAAGAAACTAGTCAAGGAAGGTCCTATCATCCAATTGGATCTTGCACAAGCTATGTCGACATCGCCACTCATGGATATGATTCATGATGTGGGTAGCTATGTTTTGGCGACAAGATAAAAGGATCTCCACTCCCTCGTCATATCATACGGGTAGCTGAAATTATTGAAGGAACATTGAGGAAAGTGAGGAGAAACAGGGGTAAGTGGCATGAGGCATCTCGATGTACCATTTGGCCGCAACACCTATAAGTGTGTGTTACTGAGAAAACTTCCTATGGATTGGGGTGTACCACAACAGACAGAGAAACCGTAGAAATCAATCCCTTCCCAATGTGCAAGAAAACTAAAACATATAACACTAAAATATATTGAAACATACCTTATTTTGGATGGTTGATGTAGATCCCCGTTGAGCATTTTCCAATCCCGCTTGTGTTAGCAATTTTCTCTCTCAACACCAGCAAACAAGACAAGCATGATATATAATGGTGTTAAACCTACTCTAGCATACATAATCAATAATGTATAAGCAATTAAAAGCATCCATAGATTCAATATTCATTTAAATGCACATCATTGGACAGAAAAAGATATTTCTATTAATATAAATTAGATATTACATGAGTGAAAACCTCTGTCGGCACGTCTGCAAACCAGAGAAACTGATTCCTCCACCTAGGTCTCCACCACCTCAATCCTCCATCTCTCGATAGCAAGCTCACAAACAAAGGCTAGCTTAGGAAAAACACAAAGTGGTCCAAGGGAGAAAGGGATGCAAACTCAAGTATAAGCAAGCTACGGCAACAATGGACTATAGTTTTCTTGCTCTTTAACTCCTCCTATCTTCAATATATCCAAAGGGTTCCTTATATAGTGCTTCAATGGGGTAATGGAAGGTCAAATCCAAGCGATCCCGAGGCATAGGAAGGCCAAGAGACAAGTGACTCAAATCCACATCAAGAAAACTCCAAAAATATTTGTCCTTTTGCACACATCCCGATGTACGTGGGTTTAAGGGTAATATCCATGTGTATACGCAGAAAAGGGATTAAAATTCACATACAGCAAATAACAAGTGTTTTTAGGGATGATATTGTAAACATCAAAGGTAAAAAAATAGTCCATGGGGTCCAAAGAGTTTGCAGAGGGACAGGGAAGGCCATATATATGTGATCTACCATGTGTGGTGAAATCAGCTATAACAGATGCCCCCTAATGTGTGAGGTCAGAGGGGTAATACGATGGCCGAAATACATTATAAGTCCATCCCAGAAGTGGAGTGATGAAGGAGCAGGTGGAAGAATCAGCCATCATCAGTATAGTACAATAATCAAACTCTGCACATGACTGCAAATACATATAGCAGTCCCGGATACATAAGAGCACAATGGCCATGAATAGGCATGATATACAAACTCAATGGCCACTGTGACATATGTGGTCATCGCCACGTACAATATACAATAGATCGAAATCTTTATGATGAAGATATACAAAGGACCAAGATTTCCATGAAAGCTGAATATATACCATGGATCAAGATCTCCATAATGGCTGAAGATATCTAGCATACACTGGAATCAAGTCACGAGAGCTGAAATCTCATGAACACTGGCATGATCAAGGAGGTAGCATATAAGAATTGACACCAATATGGAAAATCTTCTACACACACCGCTATGATTACATGTCCTACTATGTGAATAAAGGTGTCAAGGTTGAGCATAGTAGTCAATCGTCTTATTACCGGTCATTAATGTATACTGTTAACAGATGCAAGATCACCCACCAATAATGAACATGGGAATCGAGGTACTAGAGTGCAATCTCACAAGTGCAAATAAATTTGTTGAGGTCGAACACTTTGAAGAATCCATCGATCAGGGGACATTGATGTATTCCCAAAACTGTCGATGGCGAGAGAACCTACCACTGGTGACTATAAGTATCAAGGCACTCAAATGAATCTAGATTCCTATCCCAGAATAAATGATCTGAAGTCGATGGGATGGAATCCGCTGGAAGGAGGGCATTAAGGCATCCCCCATCAACCAATTTGAGGTACTCAGAAAAGTTGTATAATGTGGAAGGACTCGAACAAGATGTGCATGAACCAGTAATAGTACCAAGAATGGATGACATGCAAATTCAATACAAGTGAAGAATGGCCGACTCAAGCTTCAACTTCCTTCGAACAAGAGCATAAAGAAAAATGGTGACTGAATGTAGGTAGCATAGACTCAATATACAAAACTTGGGACATCTCTGCGATGCATGAGGCATCGACACAGGCTCCATAGGGACTGGAAGCTTAACCAGTCGATGGAGGTAAAATCATAGATACAAGTACAACTCCTAAAGTCAAACTACTAACCCAACCAATGGATGTGATATACAGTGCTCTGTTCGAAGGCAACACAACTCGACTGCTACCAAAGATAACATCTTTCCCTGTCTGGCTTTTTGGTTTTTTTATTTTTTTGGACTTTTTCAGATATTTTGAAAAGCTTGAAAAAGAATAAAAGTGCTTTATAGTTACAAATCTAGGAGGATACGAGTGTCAAGGGGCAAACAAACTAGTTCCAAGCAGCGGAACATACCTATGCTCAATGCAATGGAACACCCGTAGGATAAAGACACTCGAGGGAAAGTACCCTCCCAGTAAAAATGGGGAATCAAGCTACAAAAGATATATGAAAATGCTCTACTTAGCTAGACATGAGACAAGCTCGGGCTATATGGCTGATAATTAGAGTCAGGGAAGCCAGCATAAGGCTCAAAAAGGCAGGCAAAACTCATGATAATGCAATTACAACTCGACATATACAAGGGATTCCTAGGGAAAAGGTGAGCATAAAGGTCAAGAGGAGTATGAAGCTCTTGCTCAAAGTCATGGAGGTAATATCCAAAGGACTCCCACACCCTAAAGGAAAAATTTTGGCATGGGCACCAAATGCAATACAAGATCTAACTAGGGTACCCATGTATAGGAAATCTCTACCATTCACAACATGTTACTTCTAAAAGCAGCAAGAAGGTTCCATGACAAAAAGGAATGGGTTCATACCTAAGGTTAAAACGAAACGGTCATAAGGTCATGAAAAATGCAAATGGATGTGAAACCTAACCTATATGCCAATTTAGATATCATACCTGAAATAGGCACAAATGGATCAAAGCCACGGTCAAACCACACTCAAAACGGACTCCTACATGATCAAATTAGTTCAAACAGTCCAAAATGGTCAAAAACTGTAGAAAGTGGGTAAACATTCAACAAAAATTCTATAAATAGTAAAAAATTTAAAAATTTTCATATCAGTTGAAATTTTTACCCAACATAGTGTATTTGAGCTTAGAACTTCCGAAGCAAATTCCAGCAGCATCGTCCAGCAGAATCTCTCCCCGTTTGATCCTGGTAGATTCTCATTCCCTCCTCTTGTTATTTCATGCAATTTTTTTGAATTTTCATGGTCCAGTTAATTTTTTAAGGCATCCATAATTGTGCATTTCGGCCCATGTGGAAATCGAGGTTTTTTCCACGTATAGGCTCGCCTTACGCGGAAAAATCACCCAAACCCACGTACATACACGGCTATTTTGAGAACAGACGCATATAGGGCTGCAAACAAGGTTTTTAAAGGCAATACTTGATCAAAATTCTGGTTTTTTGTGTAGGATGGTGTTAGAATGGAGCGAAATAGAGCATGGTGATGTGGAGGAGGTCGTACAAGGTGATCTCATGGCCCAAAAAGCATTACGAGAATGTGGTTTATACAAGTTTTAGTGTCTTGGAATCCTGAGAGCCAAACCAAGACTACTCCAGCTGCTAGTGGATTACTAGGATCCAGAATCTGAGACATTTCATATTAACGGGATGTTGCTCAGCATTGAGGTTGAGGACATGTACTTTATCACTGGTTTTTCCCGGCGAGGAGAGATGGTGAATCTCCCATCTCGTGGGCCAGCAGGCGAGGAGAGATGGTGAATCCTATGTGTTAGCACTAAATTTATTTTTGTCGGAATTGGTCTTATTGCCTTCAAAACTTTAAGTTTTCATGGGTGATTGAGTTGATTTCCAAAGTTTTCTCATTAAGCTATTTCCAAGTTGGCAAAGAAGAGAAGTTAAAGGAATTTTAGGTAAAAAGAGAAATAAATTTTTCACAAGTGGGGCAAAAAGTTTTATTAACTTTTGAACGAAATTTATCAAATGGTTTTTATAAACCTATTATTTTATTTATATTCAAACTTATATAGTTTTGGATATTTTTTCCAAAGTCAAAAAGCGGCCTCTTATTCACCAAACCAAGTCTTAATGAAGGTTTAAGCGCTAAACAAGATTTATTACCTTTCTTAAGGTATAATCAAACCACTAGCACATATAATAATCCAATGGCTAATGTAAAAAGTGAAAACTCATCAACGAGTATTAGTGTTTCCGGAGATTAAAGTTGTGAGGTGGTTAAATTGGAAAGGTGGTAGCGGAATTTAAACCACTTTCCACGTGGTAACTTTTGGTGAATTCCATGGAGAAAAATGGTTTAAGAAAAACAACTCAGTGAAGGCTCCGAAATAGACCATTATGTAAAGTTGTCTTATTTTTTAAAAAATTATTTCATTTGTGTGATGCGCGTGAAAGGAAGGAGACAGTCTGCCATATTTCCAACGTCAACTTTTATATGTTTACAGTCACAGGGAAAATAGTGAAGATAAAGAATCTGATCAAGGAGATGGAAATTCATTTTAATAGAGCAAGAAAAGGGAAGCCACCACTCAACAATGCAGAAGGGAAGCCCAAAAAGAACATCATCCCAGAAGTGTTGCAGAAATATATACAGTGAGAGCATTCGTGAAGGTATTGGTATGTGTTTAAAGTCTTACAAATAGAATTTACAGTGGAGAGTGTGCCAAAGCTTGGGATTATTCAAGTGTTTGGAGACACTATTAACAAATATGGATACCTTGATCAATCAATTCTTGGGATTTCTCTTACAGTAGATGATCTTACAAGGATAGATGCTATATGTTCTTTATTTATGAATTACAGTTAAACAATTCAAGTTTTATAAGCAACATAGCATTTTTTTTTTTTTTTCTGAAAATGACTGTTTTAGTCATTTTATTCATTTTATTCAACGACCTATTTCCAACAAACAAAGAAGCATTTTTAAAAACTGAAAGAGATTTTTCATAATCACATTGTTATCTACAATAACCTCTCTTCTTGTTTACCCAAGCACTACATATTGGGAGCAACAAAGTCATCTTCAGAGGGAAAATGTTCAGATGTCAAAATGGTTGTTCTAGTCATCAAATTAAAATAATTGTTTACATCAAATGAAGATGAATTTTGAGAAAGTGAGAGAGTATTTTATTCAAAACATACCTATACACAATAACCTCTTTCAGTTTTACACAGGTGCTATGGTTTAGCAGCACCACAGTCAGTTGTACAGGCCATTTTTCATGTTTTCCAAAGGACTATTTCAACCATCAAATTCAAAGAAATGTTTTGGACAAATGGAATTTAATTTGACAAAACTGAGAGATTTGTTTATTCCTAACAGGCCTATAATCAAAATCCTCCTTCATTTTTTACACATTAATCACAGGTTGGGAGAATTTAAAATATATTCACAAGTCATTTTTCCAGAAATCTACAATTTTATTATTTGAGTCATCAGTTTCAAAGGAATATTTCGAGGATATTGAGATGATTTTGGAGAAATGAAGACATGGGTTTTGTTGTGCACATGTCCAATTATAATAACCTCTCCCATATTTCACACATCTATCACCATTAGAGATATGCATGAGAAACGTTGTTGTAACTGTTTCTATTTTTAGAGTTCAGTTAGGTTTTGAATTCAAAGTTAGGTAGAGGTTATTCTTATATAAATTAAAATGTAATTGATAGTTAAGGGAGGATTTTCAAGAGAGAAGAGGCTCTACATTGTAATGGCTTCAAGTTTTCAGTAAATGAATGAAATTTGCAGAAGAGGAATGTAAAATCTTTTTCATGTCAGAGATTCTTGTGCCATCTTTTTCTTCAGTAAGTAATTTCTTTATGTGACTGTTTATCTTGTTTCCCACTCCATTTTGTATTTGATTTCATGCTTGAGCATTAGTTCTTATGGGATAGAAATCATTATGCATGCTCTAGGTCCATTGTTCAAGCATTTTCAAAATATTTTCTTCTAAAGTCTTGCAGAATTCACCCTAGTTAGGTGCTCTATTTGATGGATTGTCTCCCTTTGTCTACTGATCAACCTACTAATACCTCAAGACTGAGGAAATGGTGCCTACGTTGCCTCTGTTCATAAACCTTTAAAAATTTACCACCTGCAACCTATTTCAGATCTGATTGTTGACTCCATTGCCCAATGGTCTCCTCCATGACTATCTTACCAAGTCTTTTAAAACAAACTTGTCCTATTTGTCCCATTAGAAATCTGAACTTCTGATTGTCTCTGATTGAATATCTTGAGTATAAAAACTTTTTAAATAGTGAGAGATCCCTCTTTGACTGTATTAGGTCAGAAATACATTCTAAAGTGGTTTTTGCTGTTACCTTGGGATCTACCTTTCACAACCTGGGTACATTCTAAGTTATAACGCTATGTACATAGAAGACTCCATCGACATATGCCATAAGAGATGAGTGCTAATCAACAAACCCGATCACCATAAGAAAACCTAACTATGCAATGGAAAAACTGAACAATAATATACAACAATCAGCCCTGGCTGAAGATCGTGCATAGTATTTTTTGAGATAGATCCCATTTCTAGGCTCCACCAAGGCTATCCCTTCATAATAAACCAGCTCAAAAGTGCATTTCTCTAAGACCCATTTAACCACGTAAGGACCATGCCACATGGGATTAAATTTCCCTTGTCCCAAGGGTTCCTTAGCTTGATCCGACAAAAGCACAAAGTCACTTTCATTAAACCTCCTTGGATGGGCAGACTTATCATACTGGACCTTGACACGACGCTTGCTAACCTTTAGAGCCACTAAGGCATCTCGGTGCTGCTCATCAAGCTGCTCTAAGTGGACCAAACGTTCTTCCAATGTGGAAGTGTCCGGTTAAAGCTCTACAGTTAGCTTCAGAGAAGGGATTTCACATTCAACCAGTAAAACTGAATCCACCCCATGCATAAGCTAATATGGAGAGAAACTGGTGGCAGTCTTAACCCTGGTTCTATAGGCCCACAAAGCAGGATACAACATAATATTCCAATTGGTCTTGCTTTGTGTGATGGTTCGCTGGAGAATAGACTTAAGTGATTTATTCACTGCTTCAACCTGTCCATTCGCCTAAGGGTAATAAGAAGATGAATATTCCTGCTTATACCCTAGCTTGGAAGTCAACTCTTCCATCATTTTATTCTGAAAGTGCCTTCCATGGTCAGTGTGTTGGAGACATTTACCACCTTTCACACTCATTTTGGTCAATTTGGCCTAGTCAAACCACTATCCTAAGTATTATTGACTTAATTGACATTAGAGGAGCACTATATGACATCAACTAGATCACACCCACGCCTACCTTAAGTCAAGTAGGCTAACTTAGCCTTCTTCTACATCCGGGGAGGCTAACTAGAGCACTCCGGGGGTGATCTGAGTGTCATTAATGCCCCATATTGCTAACTAATGGTTACAATCAGTTAGACAGAGAAGTGAAGGTGCCCTCCGTCATTAAATTGATTATTTATTGATTATTTAACCAGCGTAGATCCAAATCCTAGGCTCTATCAAGCGTCGAGAGGGATCAAATCTCTTCTTAGGTATCCATTGATTTGATTCAAACCAAAAGACACATCTTTTTATTTAAGGTACACATATAATATTTTTATTATTAATATTTAATATTATTTATGATCGACATATAATATTTTTTATTTTATTAGGAACGAACATTACAACATTTCCCCATACATGGTTTTGAAACCACATGCAAGGCCCTCCTACAACCATGGGTTGCTTAGGAGGCCTTGCACATGGTCTTAAAACCATTTGCAAGGCCCTCTTAAACCATGTAAAATAAAACCATGAGTTGTTTAGGAGGCCTTGCACATGGTTTTAAAACCATGTGCAAGGCCCTCCTAAACCATATACAATAAAACCATGGGTTGTTTAGAAGGTCTTGCACATGGTTTTAAGGTCCACATATAATATTTTTATTATTAATATTTAATATTATTTATGGTCGACATATATTATTTTTTATTATTTTTTATTTTATTAGGAACGAACATTACAACATTTCCCCATACATGGTTTCAAAACCACATGCAAGGCCCTCCTACAATCATGGGTTTTTTAGGAGGCCTTGCACATGGTCTTAAAACCATTTGCAAGGCCCTCCTAAACCATGTAAAATAAAGCCATGAGTTGTTTAGGAGGCCTTGCACATGGTTTTAATACCATGTGCAAGGCCCTCATAAACCATGTACAATAAAACCATGGGTTGTTTAGAAAGTCTTGCACATGGTTTTAAAACCATGCACATACCATGTGCACATAGGTTTAAAACCATGCACATGGTTTTAAAACCATGTGCAAGGCCAACATTTTTTTGAGGATAATTTAAATTTTTATTTTTTATTTTTTTTTAGGTAGGAAGATTACAACATATTCCCCATATTGTGTTTTTTTCGTGACCCACATTTTTTTTGCGGATAATTAAATTTTTACTTTTTTATTGTTTTGTTAGGTAGGAAGATTACAACATCTCCCCCATATTAAGTTGGTTTTTTTGCCAACATTTATTTTGGCCTATAATTAAAAAAAAAATTATTAATAAAAATAATGTTACGTAACGTTACATAATGTTATGTAACGTTACAAGATCTCCCCCATACTGGGCTGTAGAGTGCCTGTCGGCGCAATGAACTAGAGTCAACAGGGGCCCCTCCAACCACTTATGATGTTCAGTTACACTTTAGTTAACCTCATCGGGGTTCATTGGAGTCATTGATGTGCTACCACTTGTTGGTTGGTTTGCTATGACATGTGTCTAACCTATTTTCAGTTAGACTCAGTCATTTATTGCACTTCGACTTTAGTTAGGGCTCAGTTGAGTCAATTAGGGTTTTGATCAGTGGTTAACTTGAGTGTTGACTATGCCTTACATTTATTTAAGCTTGAATCACTCATTTAATTCGAATGACCTCCTTGGGAATTTGAATTGCTTTGTCATTCATACTTGCAGCATGATCTTGTATTGTATTACTCATTGTTTGTGTGAATATACAGAGCAGCTACTCATTTTGTAGCACAATTACAACATTTTCATGACTTATTGTTATAAATATTTGCTTAGAGTTGTGTTTAGTCCCTATATTACTATGACATATTAATATGGTATCAGAGCTCACAATGGGACGAAGCTCAGATCTCTCAAAAACAAGGTTTTTGACAGATCTTGCATGAAAATTGAGCAATAGCTCAAAAATCTAGCACTGCACCAGAAGCCAAGGCTTACCACTTAATACCCCAAGTAAATAACTTGCTGATCAAGCTTGGTTTATTGACTATGATGGGTGTGACGAAAGCCTAAAATGTGCAAGCTCTATGACCTTACATTTCCCTTTTTGTTGTGATTTTCAGGTTTTTGACAGGTGAAAGCATTCGCTCCAGCAGATTCAGATGGCTTCTTTCGTAGATCTTTTGACTCCATTAAATTTCCACTCATGGAAACGAGACATGGAGATCCAGCTACATTCTAAAGGACTCTATAGGGTCACCATGGACACTGAAGAAGAGCCTAGTTTTGCAATAGACAAATCTAGATTCTTGAACAAGAAGGATGAAGCATTCAGATTCTTGTGCCTCTCTATTTTCTGGGATCTTCTTTTCCATCTTTCGGGATTGAAGACTCCAAAGGAAATTTGGGACAAATTGGAAACCATGTATGGAAATCAGGATGATTTGAGAGTTTACCAGCTTGAAAATGAATTGATGTCTCTCCATCCTTCCAATTTCGAGACCTTGAATGACTTTTTCACAAAGTTCAAGCACATTGTCTTACTGTTGAAGCAATTCAAAGTGGAGAAGGAGGATGATCAGCTCATCCTCACCATACTCTCCAAACTTGGAGCTGATTATTCATTTTTTGTCTCTACATTCTATGTAGGGAAGCTCACAACCCCTGGATGGAAGATGCCTACACTCAATGCCTTCATTGAGTCCCTAACAAGTGAACATGATAAGCTTGTCCAGATGGGGATCATCAAAACCATCCGTGAACAAGCCCTCCATGTCTTGGGGCCCAAAGATATGAAGGGTAAAGGAAAGCAGCAGAAGAACTCAAAAACTAAATTCGAATCTCCTAAGCCTAAAGTTGAAAACCAGCAGCATGATGAGTCTTCTGGCTCAAAGAAGAACAAAGGAAAAGGGCACCATGGAAAGGAAAAAGTCAAGTGTTCATACTACGGGAACGGCTTCCACCCTAAACATTACTACATGAAGAAGAAGCTTGATGAAGCTACCTCTCTCCTTGAGAGAAATCACATCAATCTTCCAAAAATATTTCAGAGGAGAGATCGGCAAGATTGGGAACCACAACATGAAAAAGGTCATGCCCTCATGGAAAGCACTTCAAATTCCAAAGCACTCTTGACTGATTCTAGAGCTTCGAACCACATGATGGATGAAAGAGACTCCTTTTCATCCTTGGATACTGGCAAATCCATCCCCATCCACATGGGAGATGACTCCACCATCATTTCAGAAGGACAAGGTACGGTTGATCTTGAGAATGGCTATTTTTCAAATGTTTTGTATGTACCATCTCTGGCATCAAATATCCTTAGTGTCTATGAGATGACACATACAGGAGTGCCTAAGAGAGTACCTTTCAGCCCAAATGATGTTGAGATAATGAAACTTGCATCCGAGAAACTCATTGCTAAAGGCCTTGCAAACCATCATGCAAAATCCTATGAGTTCTCCCACTTTTTGGCGAATGCAAAGCCCACTGCTCTGCTAACTCATGGAAATGAAGTTAGTAGGTTGCGGCATGAAAGGTTTGGCCATCTAAATTTCAAGTATTTGTAGAAATTATAGAAAAACTCCATGGTTGAAGGCCTCCGAGTCATCAAGGCAACCACTAGAATTTGGAAGGGATGTGTGGTTGGAAAACACCTTGAGCACAAGTACAATCGGGGGAAGGCAAACTGAGCTACATGCATATTGGGGCTAATACATTCTGATATCAACAGTCCGATGCCTGTCACATCCATGAATGGATCAAGGTATCTTCTTATTTTTATTGATGATTTTTCAAGGTACACATGGGTCTTCTTTCTCAAAAATAAGTATGAAGTATGTGAAAAATTCTCTGAACTGAAGGCCTTGATCAAGAATGCCTCTGGGATTAAGATCAAGATCTTCAAATCTGATAATGGTGTTAGTTTTTCAACATTAAGCTAGCATTATTAGGATCTTTAACTGAGAGAATAACAAGCACATCAATCAAACACAAGAGATAATGAACACAATGTTTTTCCTCGGGGAAACCATAAAGGATAAAACCCCGCAACTTCCTCGGAGATAGAATCAGCACCAAAATAGAAAATCCCAAAACAGTAAGTGATATCCCGACAACAGTAATCTTCTTCTTGTCTAGCCCCAGTGTCTTCTCCTTCCTCAACTATGCGCTACACTTGAGTGTGTGTGAGTTGTGTGATAAATAGAGACTCCTTTTCTCTATTTATACTAATCTCGGCATGACTAAAACCATACTAGGGTCGACCTCTAATAGGAGATTCTAATAACCCTAGTGCCTCGAAACTGTAGGGACTTTAACCCTTAGACAATCGAAGGGTTATCCACTATGACTTGACATGACTTGTTTACATAATAAATCCTCTTGATCGGAACATCGAGGCATGACAACATGACTCAATTACATAGTATATACATCCTGGAATAAACATCGGGTTACAAGACATAAGATACATAGATGAATACATTTCGAAGTTACAAATACATCAACACTCCCTCTTAACTAGGAAGGTATTCTTTTGACACAATTTTCAGCACTGGTCTTCTTCTCTGCATCAACTGGATCATCTCGTTATCTTCAAGTCTTCTTAGTCTTCAAGTCTTCTTCATCTTTGAGTCTTCAAGTCATCTTCTTCTTCAAGTCTTCTTCATCTTCGAGTCTTCAAGTCATCTTCTTCTTCTTTATCATGGGATATGCATCATCATGACTACTGGCTCATCACTGTTAGATCATCACTCGATCTGGATCATCATCAAGTCTAGATCATCTCATCTGGATCATCGAGTCTGAATCGTCGCTTGATCTGGATCGTCATCAAGTCTGGATCATCTCATCTCAATCACTTGATCTGGATCATCATCAAGTCTGGATCATCATCATATTCTATCTCATAATGGTGCTATCTCGATTCTTCTCATCACAGGAAGTTCTATAGAGTCAATCATGTAGGCCTACCCTTCATGTAGGTCTTGATCAGTGCTTATATCTAACACTTAAGTCAAAATGGCCCGCCCACCTCTGACATCTGACTCATCTTGTTAGAAAGGCATGCCCAGCACTCACATCTGACCTCATCCTGTCAGAAAGGCCCAGTACTCACATCTGACCTCATCTTATCAAAAAGGCTCAGCACTTATATCTGACCATGTGCAAGCACACTGCATCGGAAAGGCTCTACACTTACATCCGACCTCATCCTGTCAGAAAGGCACAGCACTTACAATCGACCATGCTTGAAAGAACCGCATTGAAAGGGCTCAGCACTTACAATCTGACCATGCACAAAGCACCGCATCAAAAAGGAGTCAGCACTTACAATCTGACCATGGACGAAGCACCGCATCAGAAAGGGCTCGACACTTACAATCTGACCATGCGTGAAGCATCGCATCAGAAAGGGCTCTGTACTTACAATCTAACCATGCATGAAGCATCGCATCAAAAATGGCATGCACTCACATTTGATCATGGAGGAACTAATCCTACCATCGCATCAGAATGTCCCCCAGTCCCAGACTAAGCTACCTGGTAACTGACTAGGTGCCTCCATTCCTAGAATGGTAGTTGCCCTTACATCTAACCTACTCTTCAAAATGGCCAACACTCACATCTGACATGGAAGGAACCTAATCCTTTAGCCATGACAAAATGGTTCAGCCCTTACATTTGATCAAGTGGGAACACATCCCTCTATCACATCAGAATGGCTTCTCAGTCCTAGACTGAGTTTTCCTGGTAACTGACCAGGTGCCTCCATTCCTAGAATGGCAGTTGCCCTTACATCTGTCCTGCTCGATAGAATGACCAACACTCATATCTAACATGGAAGGAACCAATCCTCTCACCATGATAGAATGGCTTAGCCCTTACATCTGACCATGGAAGGAACCAATCCTCTCACCATGTCAGAATGGCTATGGGTCTCATCACTTTCTCTTGGAGGAAACCTCGATCTAGAGAACACCAAGATTCTCCCTGAAGTACTTGAACTTTATTCTAGCCAATGGCTTCATCAATACATCAGCTATCTGTTCCTCCGTCACAACATACTGGAGCTTCACTGCTCCCCTATGCACCATATCCCTGATATAGTGATACTTGATCTTGATATGCTTCGACTTGTCATGGAACATTGGATTCTCTAACAACTTCACGCAACTCTGGTTGTCACAGTGTATACAAGTAGCATCCAACTAGAGATCAAATATATCATACAGTAGCTTCTGTATCCATACTGCCTCACAACTAGCTGAACAAGCTACGACATACTCTGCTTCAGCTATACTCAGTGCCACACAGGATTTCTTCCTGCTAAACCAAGAGATCACACCTGATCCCATACTGAAGCAACATCCTGAAGTTCTCTTCCTATCAATGGCACTGCCTTCCCAATCTGAATCAACATAACCCTCCAAGTTAATCTTCTTATTCGCATCATACTTGAGCCCATAATCAACTATACCCCTTAGGTACCTCAGAATATGCTTTGCAGCAATCAAGTGAACATTTCTCGGATCTGTCAAGAACTGGCTCAAGGTGTTTACAGCAAAGCAAATGTCTGGTCTCGTGTTTCTTAGGTACATCAATGACCTAATCATCTGATGATACATCGTGGCATCAACCGTCTCTAATCAATCATCGCTCAATAGCTTCAGGTTCGGTGCCATAGGTGTGGCCATAGCCTTGCAGTCCATCATCCCAAACCTCTTTAGGATCTCTACTGCATACTTCCCTTGTCCAAGGAAGATTCCATCTAAACTCTACCACACCTCCATACCTAGAAAGTAGTGCATCATACCCAAGTCCTTAATCTCAAACTTGACAGCAAGCTTTCTCTTCGTACCAGTAATCAACCCATCCGTACCTGTCACAAATAGATCATCTACATATAGTAGAAGCATCACTGGGTTGCCATCCTCAACCTTGTAGTAAAGGTTGGAATCTGCTTTACTCTTGGTAAATCCCAAACTGGATAGAAAGCTGTCAATTCTGTCGTACCATGTCCTGGGTGCCTGTTTCAAACCGTACAGGGCTTTCCTCAATTTGCACACATGAGACTCCCTGTCATGTGTCTCAAAACTGAGTGGTTGTTCTACATACACTTACTCTTCCACTACACCATTCAATAAAGTAGTCTTGACATCCATCTGGTGTATCTTCCATTTCATCATTGCAGCCAGAGAAAGTACTGATCTAATGGAAGTGTATCTGGCTACAGGTGCAAAGGTTTCTTCATAATCAATTCCTTCTTTTTGAGAGAAACCCCGAGCATGCTACCATCTATAGCATGTTTGATCTTGTATATCCATTTGGAAGTCACAACTGACTTCTCTTTTGGTCTTGGAACAACATCCCAAACATCATTCTTCATGATCGACTGATACTCTTCGATCATAGCATCCTTCCATTATTTCCATTCTGTCGCTTCTTCAAAACTGGAAGGTTCTTTATCAATGAAATCACATAGTAAATCTACATACCCAAAACAAGATCTGGTTCTCTTTCTTTCTCTGTGATTTTCTTCTGGAGCCCCATATCTTTCCGCACCTTGGATAAGTTCTTGTACCCAAGCAGGTTTCCTCTTGTGAGGATTCTTCTCCAGAGGTGGATCTACAGGTCTTTGTGGTTCTTCAAATTCTCGATCTTCTTCTTGAATTTCTTCGTTCATGGTTGTGTCATGAATTCTGGGTGCTTCTGCTTCTTCAGGTTCTTCAGCAGGTCTCTTTCTAGATTTGTTGTAAGCCGTGTCTTCATCAAATGTCACATCCCTGCTGATGTCAATATTCTTGTATCCTAGGAAATATATTCTGTAAGCCTTCGAGCTTTCAAAGTATCCCACAAATATACCCTTCTTTCCTGAAGGATCTAATTTTGTTCTCTTCTCTTTTGGAATGTGTATGTATACAGGACAGGCGAATATTTTGAGATAGCTAACTTCTGGTTTCTTGCCAGAGAAGACTTCTTCAAGAGTCTTGTTCTCAAGTACTCTATGTGGAGTACAGTTTTGTACATACATCGCTGTTCTAGCAGCTTCCCCCCAAAGATGCATAGGAATATCTTGATCATGAAGCATTGCTTTTGCAGCTTCCATGATAGTTCTATTCTTCCATCCCTCAATCCCATTCTGTTGAGGATTGTAAGGAGTGGACAACTCCCTCTTAATCCCTGATTCTTTACATAGCTCTTTGAATTCATTTGAAGTAAATTCTCCGCCATTATCTGATTGTAAAGTCTTGATCTTCTTTTCAGTATGGTTCTAGAATTCCTTGAATTTGATGAATACTTCATATTTGTTCTTCATGAAGTAAACCCATGTCTTCCTAAAAAAATCATCAATAAAAGAAACATAATATGTATACCCACTTAGTGAGCTTGATGACATATGACCGCATATATCGGAGTGGATGATTTTCAAGATTCCTTTTTCTTTGCTTTCGCTACTTAGAAATGTCTTCTTTGTGTTTTTTACTTTCGCACATCCGTTGCAGACCCCATCATGTTTTGCTTGCATTTCTGGAAGACCTTCAACAGCTTTGCTTGCAAGAGGTAGTGCTCTGTAATGCACATGTGCAAGCCTTCTATGCCAAAATTTAGTTGGCTCTACTGTCTCATGGACCAAGGCTTGTTCTGGATGGCCCTTTTATTTGTACAAACCTCCTTCTTGTTCACCAATCACTATTGCATCATCAATAGTGTTTCCTTTTGGCCACATGATGACTTGACCATCTATGAATGCAACCCTCATTCCTTTTGCATCTAATGTTGATATGGAGAGAAGGTTCTTCTTGAGTCCTGGCACAAACAATACTTCCTTCATTGTTAGAGACTTACTAGAGTCTAGTTTATAGGAAGATTCCCCACTACCTTTTATTGGATATTGGTAGTCATCTCCTAGCTTCACCTTGTGAGGTGATTCATGTTCTGAGAGCTTCACAAAGGATTCCTTGAATCCGGTCATATGTTTAGAAGCCCCACTGTCTATAAGCCAATCATCACTTCCATGAGTAATGTTACCTATGAGAGCGGAGATCAGAACATATTCATCCTTGCTTGAAGAATCTTCACTTTCATATCTATATCTCTTCTTGGATGGTTCATCATCCTCTACAGCATGAGCATGATGTCTTTTCTTGCTTCCCTTATTCTTGTGAGAGGTACTTTTGTTCTTAGGACAATCTCTAGCAAAGTGTCCTTTTTCATCACATGTATAGCAAATGTATTTCGACCTATCTCTAGGATTTATAGAGTTATTCATGTGATGAGAGCACTTACTTATGTGATGGTTGGATCTGGATTTCTTGGATTGTACTGTGAGAACTTGATCTTCACTTCCCATCTTCTCTTCTCGAGCTGCTATCCTAGCTTCTTCTTGAGAACATTCTTCCCACAATTTGTTGAACTTGACTAACTTCTTTCTAACACAGATCCCTTGAATGAAAGAGTCACATGTCCTAGGGAGACCATTCAAGGTGGTCATCACAATTTCTCCATTCTCCACTTCTTCATCTACTGCTTCCAATTGTTCCTTGATCTGAGAAACCCTTGTGAAGTAAGACTGGATAGTCTCTACATTCTGGATCTTCAAATTCTTTAGTTGATTTCTCAGAGTCATCTTCCGGTTTATGTTCTTCCCTTCAAACAATTTGGTTAGGGCATCAAACATAGCTTTAGGTGTCTTGAGAGAGGACACTTGTGGGATAAGGTGATCCTTGATAGAATCAACAATGATCCTCTTTGCCATAAGTATCTTCTTCTTATGTAAGGCCTTAGCCTCATCTCCCTCTGGAACTGGAACCTCCTCATGGATGTAGGAGTCTAACTCATTTTCTTCCAGGACTAGGGAGAACCTATACTTCCAAGCTTGAAAGTTATCAGCTCCTTCAAGCTTTTCATTAAGCTTGGTATGATGAGACATCTTAACTGAGAACCTCAAATGGAAATACAAAAGATTTTAGATCTTACCAGGTTCAAGATGTTGGATCTGAAACTTGAGCTGAAATCCTGTAGTACTAGATTAGGAGAAAATTAGGGTTTTTCTTTTTTGGAGTTCTATCTACCCAAATGCCTTGAAATTTGTCCCTAACTTCAATTTTGGGGAGGAGATCAATCCAAGCTTAGGCTCACTGAAAAATTCCTCTTCTGTGAAAATCCCTAATTTCCGATAGCAATGATAGGTCCAAAACTAAAAAACCTCAGAATTGGATTCTGCTTCAATAGAAATATGCACCCTAGGGAGGAGAGTTATTCCACCTTAATTTTGCTGAAAATCTGTGGAGGAATATCCACAAACTAGGAAGCCCTAGTTCCCGCAGTTTCACGATGTCTTCTTCTCATGTTAGCTCTAATACCATGTTAGTTTTTCAACAATAAGCTAGCATTATTAGGATCTTTAAATGAGAGAATAACAAGCACAAAAATCAAACATGAGAGACAATGAACACAGTGTTTTTCCTCGGGGAAACCATAAAGGAGAAAACCCCGCAACTTCCTTAGAGATAGAATCAGCACCAAAATAGAAAATACCAAAACAGTAAGTGATATCTCGATAGCAGTAATATTCTTCTTGTCTAGCCCTAGTGTCTTCTCCTTCCTCAACTATGCACTACACTTGAGTGTGTGTGAGTTGTGTGATAAATAGAGACTCCTGTTCTCTATTTATACTGATCCCAGCATCACGAAAACCCTACTAGGGATGACCTCTACTAGGAGAGTCTAATAACCCTAGTGCCCCGAAACTATAGAGACTTTAACCCTTAGACAATCAGAGGGTTATCCACTATGACTTGACATAACTTGTTTACATAATAGATCCTCCCAATCGAAACATTGGGGCATGACAACATGACTCAATTACATAGTAGATACATCCCAGAATAAACATCGGGTTACAAGACATAAGATACATAGATGAATACATTTTGAACTTACAAATACATCAACAAATGGCAGGGAGTATTTCAGTAATGAGTTTCTACACATATTCTCCCAAAGTGGTATTCAGGTCCAACATTCAATTCCCTACACTCCCCAGCAGAATGGTGTAGCGGAAAGGAAGAATCGGTCTCTCAAGGAGATGGCCACCTATATGTTGGAATCAAATAAGTTGGCTGAAAATTTGTGGGATGAAGCCATGAATGCTGCATAATACATTCAGAATAGAGTTCCACACTCATCTATGAAAAGGAATACCCCTTTCAAAGCATACTTCAGACACAAGCCGGATGTGTCGAACCTGCGGGTGTTTGGGTCCACTACATGGGCCTAGATTCCACTTGATAAAAAAAGGGCTTTGCAACCGCAAAGCATAGAATGTCTATTTATTGGGTATCCTATTGAATCAAAATGTTTCAAGCTGTTGGATATCAAAATAAAATATATCATCATCGAAAGGAGTGTCAAGTTCGATGAGCCTCTTCAGGAGGTGGAACTAGTGAAGGAGAAAACTACTGATTTTCCTTCCTATTCTACTGAATATTTGGATGATGAAATTGGGGGTGATGACCCTGATTTGGATCCTATAATTTATAATATCAATGTACAGAAAAAATAAGATGTTGAATCAGAACCTGAAGTACAAAATTATCTTCCCACATGGGCCCGACAAACACTCTCCTCTGCAGGAGATAACATTGGAAATCTGGATGATCCAAGGAGAACCCGGTCTGATTTCCAAAGAGCAGGTATTGCGCTCTCTTGTCCTGATAATTTGCTGTCCAAAACTTTTTATTTTATGATTATTTTAGACCCAAAATCCTACTACCATTCTTGGAAGGATCCGAGATGGCAAGTTTCCATGGATGAAGAGATGAATTCTCTTCAAAACAACACTACTTGGGAGCTAGTTTCTCTTCCTCCGAGAAGGAAATTGGTTCAATGCAAGTGGGTGTTTCAAACCAAGGTTGCTGTTGATGGAAGAACCTACAAATATAAGGAAATTCTAGTGTCAAAATTTTTCTCTCAGGTCCAAGGTGTGGACTACCATGAGACTTTTGTACCGGTTGCAAAAATGGACTCCATCCGCCTAGTTTTGGCAATTTTAGCATCTAAGCACTGGGAAGTGCATCATATGGATGTTAAGTCATCCTTTATACATGGATATATTCATTAGGAGATATACATGAAGCATCTTGAGGGCTACATCTATTATCCATATTTGGTTTGCAAGCTAAAGAAGTCACTATACGGGTTAAACAGGCCCCAAGAGAGTGCTATTCCAAGATGGATGCCTTCCTTCTCTCGCAAAACTTACAAAGGTGTAGATCAGATCCAAATGTGTATATACAGCAGTTTTATGGTCATTTGATTATTATTTTTTTATATTTTGATGACTTACTGATGACAAGTATCACAATTGCTTCTATTTCAGCCATCAAAACTGCTCTCCATAATGCTTTTGAAATGAGCGATTTGCGGCTCTTAAAACAATTCTTGGGGCTCAAAATTGGGAAAATTCTTATGGGATAATGGTAACTCAGTACAGATACATATAATACCTATTATTCAAGTTTAACATGGCTAAATGTAGTCCTGCACCATTCCCTTTCCTTTCAGGGATCAGCCTTGAAGAAGGAAAAAGCACACCTCCCATGGACTGCACTATCTATCGACAGCTGATTGGTAGCTTGTTGTACTTGACACATTCTCAGCCTAATATATATTATGATATGAATGTTGTATCAAGATACATGCAGCAAACTCATGATCTTCATTGGAATGTAGCCAAGAGGATCCTCTAGTATTTCAGGGAACGAGGACCTACAACATTCACTATGCTGCAAACTCCGAGCTAGAGCTGGTTGGATACACAGATTCCGATTGGGAAAATGATTCTATTGATCAAAAGTCTACTTCTAGATATTTATTCATTTTTGGTGGTGGTCCCATTTTTTGGTCTAGCAAAAAGCAGGCTGCCATAGCACTATCTTCAGCAGAGGCCGAGTATCAAGGAGCGGTGAATGCTTGCATCCAAGAAGTTTGGTTGCAAGGAATTCTTTTAGAGTTTGATCTTGGTAGTACTTTGTCCACTATCATATTTTGTGACAATCAAAGTGCTATTAAGATATCCACAGATCCAGTCACCATGCAGAGGACCAACCATGTAGAGATCCACATGCATTATATCAGGGAGCTAGTGCATGACATAACCATCATTCTGCAATACTTCCCGACTGATGAGCAGATTGCAGACATCTTCACCAATAGATTTTCAGAAAAGAAGTTCACTTACCTCTGTTCACTATTGGGGGTGATTCCATCAGGGTGATCAGACTACTTTCAGTGTTCAGCTTGAGGGGGCGGTTTTCCCACTTGATTTTCCCTCTTTTCCTCACTTAAGTTGTTTTTTAGCATTGTTTCAGTTTCAGAATTGTACAGGGTGACCTATGGCCTTAGTTTCCAGGGCCCTAGCATTTTTATGCATTTATGTTTTCTAACTCCTCTTGAGTATAGCTCAAGGGGGGGTGTTGGAGACATTTACCACCTTTCACACTCATTTTGGTCAATTTGGCCTAGTTAAACCACTATCCTAAGTATTATTGACTTAATTGACATCAAAGGAGCACTATATGACATCAGCTATATCACACCCACGCCTACCTTCAGTCAAGGAGGCTAACTTAGCCATATCCTACATTTAGGGAGGCTAACTGGAGCACTTCAGGGGTGATCTGAGTGTCATTAATGCCCCATATTGATAACTGATGGTTAAAATCAGTTAAACAAAGTAGTGAAGATGCCCTCCATCATTAAATTGATTATTTATTGATTATTTAATGAACTAGAGTCAACAGGGGTGCCTCCAACCACTTCTGATGTTCAATTACACTTCAGTTAACCTCATCGGGGTTCATTGGAGTCACTGATGCGCTACCACTTGTTGGTTGGTTTGTTATGACATGTGTCTGACCTACTTTCAATTAGACTCAGTCATTTATTACACTCGAACTTCAGGTAGGGCTCACTTGAGTCAATTAGGGTTTTGATCAGTAGTTAACTTGAGTGTTGACTGTGGCTTACATTCTGTTAAGCTAGACTCACTCATTCAATTCAAATGATCTCCTTGGGAATTCAAATTGATTTTTCATTCATGCTTGTAGCATGATATTGTATTGTATTACTCATTCTTTGTGTGAATATACAGAGCGGCTACTCATTTTGTAGCGCAATTACACCATTTTCATGACTTATTGTTATTAATTGTTGATGAGACTTGTGTTTAGTCCCTAAATTACTGTGACAGATTAATACAGTGACAAGCTTGTTCAGAATACCAAACTGGGCGATAATCTGGTTGAACACGAAATGCACGGCTGTCTCACCGTCGGATTTAATTGTGGGCATAGGCTCTGCCCATTTCGTGAAATAATCGATAGCCACTATAATGTGATGATGCCTCCTAGTCGAAGCTGGGTTGCAATCCATAAAGTCAAGCCCCCACTTGGTGAAGGGACTGGCGGTGACAATAGGATGTAATTATTAATCTTGCACATTGATCTAGGAACAAATAATCAATCTCATCAAGAAATAATCAACAAATAACTCAGAAATGGTGTTAATCGGAACCAGAATGGTTTCCTCTCTGTATATTCAATAAATAATGAATAGTTACAATAAAAATTTCAAGCAATAGCTTGAATCAATGAGGAATTCAAATACCTACGGAGTTCATTCAAATTCAAAGAGTGAGTCTAGCGTAACTGACTGTAAGCCATTGGTTCACACTCAGTTAACCACTTGACCAAAACTCTAATTGACTCACCAAACCCTAACTAAAGTCAGAGTGGAATAAATGACTGAATCTGAACTAAAAGAGATCAAACACATGTCATAGCAAGCAAACCATCAAGTTCTAGTGCTTCAAGGACTTCAATGAATCCCAATGAGGTTAACTGAAGCTGAACTGATCATCAAAAGTTGGTGGAGGCACCCCTGTTGACTCCAGATCATTAAATAATAATAAATAATCATTAAATAATATATTTAATGAGAGGAGGTGCCTTAACTGACTGGTTGAACTGATTGTAACCACCAGATAGCAATTAGGTGCATTAATATCACTCAAATCACCCCCGGAGTGCTCTAGTTAGCCTCCTTGACTGTAGGAGAAGGCTAAGTTAGCCTCCTTGACTATAGGTAGGCGTGGGTGTGACTAGATGATGTCAATTAATGCTCCACTAATGTCAATTATGCTTAGTATAGTGGTTTAACTAGGCCAATTTGACCAAAAAGAGTGTGTATGGTGGTAAATGTCTCCAACACCCCCCCTTAAGTTATACTCAAGAAGAGTTAGAAAACAAAAAAGCATAAAAATTCTAGGGCCCCGACAACTAAGGCCATAGGTCACCCTGTACAATACTGAAATTGAAACAATGCTCAAAACAAACTAAGTGAGGAAAAGAGGGAAAAACCAGTGGAAAAAACACCCCCTCAAGCTAAGCACTGAAAGTAGTCTGAATCACCCTGATGAACTCACCCCCAATAGTGAATAGAGGTAAGTGAACTTCTTTTCTGAAAATTTCTTGGTGAAGATGTCTGCAATCTGCTCATCAGTCTGGTAGTATTGCAGAATGATGGTCATGTCATGCACTAGCTCCCTGATGTAGTGCATGTGAATCTGTACATGCTTGGTCCTCTTCCTAGTAAATGGATCTGTGGATATCTTAATAGCACTTTGGTTGTCACAAAAGAGGACAGTGGACAAATTACTACCAAGATCAAACTCTGAAAGAATGCCTTGCAACCAAACTGCTTGGATGCAAGCATTCATCGCTCCTCGATCCTCGGCCTCTGCTGAAGATAGTGCTATGAAAGCCTACTTTTTGCTTGACCAAAAAATTGGGCCACCAACAAACATGAATACATATCCAAAAGTTGACTTCCTATCAATAGAATCACCCACCCAATCGGAATCTGTGTATCCAACCAACTCTAGCTCGGAGTTTGCAGCATAGTGAATGTCGTAGGTCCTGGTTCCCTAAATATACTGGAGGATCCTCTTGGATGCCTTCCAATGAATATCATGAGGCTGCTGCATGTATCTTGATACATCATTCACGACATAACAAATATCAGGCCTAGAATGTGTCAAGTACAACAAGCTACCAATCAGCTGTCAATAGATAGTGTAGTCCATGGGAGGTGTGTGTTTTCCTTCTTCAAGGTTGATCTTTGAAAGGAAAGGGAATGGTGTAGACCTAAATTCAGCCATGTTAAACTTGAATAACAGTTCTGAAGTGTATTTTGACTGAGTGACCATAATCCCATCAGAATTTTTCTCAGTTTTGAGCCCCAAAAATTGTTTTAGAAGTCCCAAATCACTCATTTCAAAGGCATTGTGGAGAGCAGTTTTAATGGTTGAAATGGAGGCAAATGTGCTACCTATGATCACTAAGTCATCAAAATATAAAAAAATGATAATTATATGACCATCATGCTGCTATAAATACACATTTGGATCTGATCTACATCTCTGAAAGTTTTGCGAGAGAAGAAAGGCATCCATCTTGGAATACCACTCTCTTGGGGCATGTTTTAACCCATATAATGACTTCTTTAGCTTGCAAACCAAATATGGATCAGTGGCGTAGCCCTCAATATGATTCATGTATATCTCCTCATGAATATCTCCATGTACAAATTCTTTCTTAACATCCATGTGATGCGCCTCCCAGTGCTTGGATGCTGAAATTGCCAAAACAAGGCGGATGGAGTCCATTTTTGCAACTGGTGCAAAGGTCTCATGGTAGTTCACTCCTTGGACCTGAGAGAAACATTTTGCTACCAGAATTGCCTTATATTTTTAGGTGTTTCCATCAGCAGAAAACTTTGTCCAAAACACCCACTTTCATTGAACCAATTTCCTTCTCGAAGGCAGAGAAACTAGCTCCCAAGTAATGTTTTTCTGAAGAGAATTCATCTCTTCATCCATGGCAACTTGCCATCTTGGATCATTCCGAGCATGGTAGTAGGATTTTGGATCTGAAATAATAATAAAATATAAAGTTTTGGATATCAAATTATCATAACAAGAGAGCGCAATACCTGCTCTTTGGAAATCAGACAGGGTTCTCCTTGGATCATCCGGATTTCCAATGTTGTCTCCTGCGGAGGAGAGTGTCTATTGGGCCCATGTAGGAAGATGATTTACACTTCAGGTTCTGATTCAGAATCTAATTATTGCTACACACTAATATTAGAAATCAAAGGATCCAAATCAGGGTCATCGCCCCCAATTTCATCATCCAAATATTCAGTAGAATAGGAAGGAAATTCAACAGTTTTCTCCTTCACTAGTTCCATCTCCTGAAGAGGCTCATCGAACTTGACACTTATCTCGATGATGATCTGTTTGGTATTGATATCTACCAGCTTGAATCCTTTATATTCATTAGAATACCCAATAAATAGGCATTCTATGCTTTGCGGTTGCAAAGCCCTTCTTTTATCAAGCGGAATCCGGGCCCATGCAGTGGACCCAAACACCCGTAGGTTCAACACATCCAGCTTGTCTCCGAATTATGCTTTGAAAGGAATATTTCCTTTCATGGATGAGTGTGGAACCCTATTCTGAATTTATTCTATATCATACATGGATTAATCCCACAAATTTGCAACAAGCTTCTTTGACTCCAACATATAGGTGGTCATCTCCTTGAGAGACCAGTTCTTCCTTTCCGCTACTCCATTCTGCTGGGGAGTGTAGGAAATTGAATGCTGGACCTAAATACCAATTTGGGAGAAGATGTACAGCAACTCATTAATGACATACTCCCCTCCATTATCATATCTCAAGATCTTTATCTTAATCCCAGAGGCATTTTCGATCAAGGCCTTCAATTCAAAAAAAAATTCATAGACTTCTGATTTCTTTTTGAGAAAGAAAACCCATGTATACCTTGAAAAATCCTCAATAAAAGTAAGGAGGTACCTTGATCCATTCATGGATGTGACAGGCATTATACCATTGATATTAGAATGTATCAGCCCCAATATGCTTATATCTCGTTTTGCCTTCCCCCGATCGAACTTGTGCTCAGAGTGTTTTCTAATCACACAGCCCTTGCAAATTCCCATGGTTGCCTTGATGACCAAGAGGCCTTCAACCATGGAGTTTTTCTGTAATTGCTGCAAATATTTGAAATTAATATGGCCAAACCTCTCATGCCACATCCTACTAACCTCATTTCCATGAGTTAGCAGAGCAGTGGGCTTTGCATCTGCAACAAAGTGAGAGAACTCATAGGATTTTGCATGATGATTTGCAAGGCCTTTTGCAATGAGTTTCCCGGATGCAATTTCTGTTATCTCAACATCATTTGGGCTGAAAGAGACTCTCTTAGGCATTCCTATATGTGTCATCTGATAGATACTAAGGATATTTTCTGCTAGAGACAGTACATACAAAACATTAGAGAAAAAACCATTTTCAAGATCTACAGTACCTTGTCCTTCAGAAATGATGGTGGAGTCATCTCCCATGTAGATGGGGATGGATTTTCCAATATCCAAGGATGAAAAGGAGTATTTTTCAGCCATCATGTGATTCAAAGCTCCAGATTCAATCAGTAGTGTTTTGGACTTCGAATTTGTTTCCATGAGGGCATGACCTTTCTCATGTTGTGGTTCCCGGTCTTGGTGATCTCTCCTCTGAAAGCTCTTCGGAAGATTGATGTGATTCCTCTCAAGGAGAGAGGTTGCTTCATCAATATTTTTCTTCATGCAGGCATGTCTAGGGTGAAAAACCTTCCCGCAATAAGAACACTTGAATTTTTCTTTCCCATTGTGCCTTTTTCCTTTGTACTTCCTTGAGCCAAAAGATTCATCATGCTGCTGGTTTTCAACTCTAGGCTTGGGAGCATCAATTTTAGTTTTCTGATTTTTCTGCTGCTTTCCTTTACCCTTCAAATCTTTGGGCCTCGAGACATGGAGGGCTTGATCATGGGAAGATCAGATGATCCCCATCTATACAAGCTTGTGATGTTCATTTGCTAGGGACTCAATGAAGGCATTGAGTGTAGGCATCTTCCATCTAGGGGTTGTGACCTTCCCCACACGGAATGTAGAAACAAAAATTGAATAATCAGCCCTGAGTTTGGAGAGTATGGAAAGGATGAGCTGGTAATCCTCCTTCTCCACGTTGCATTACTTCAGGAGTAAAACAGTATGATTGAACTTTGTAGAGAAATCATTTAGAATCTCGAAATTGGAAGGTTGGAGAGACATGAGTTCATTTTCGAGCTGGTAAACCCTCAAGTCATCATGCTTTCCGTATAGAGATTCCAATTTGTCCCATATTTCTTTCGGTGTCTTCAAATCCATAAGATGGAAGAGAAGGTCTCGGGAAATAGAGAGGCACAAGAAACCGAAGGCTTCATCCTTCTTGTTCAAGAATTTGATTTTTCTATGGTGGATATAGGCTCAACTTCAGTGTCCATGGTGACTCTAAAAAGTCCTTTGGAGCGCAGCTAAATCTCCATATCACTTTTCGATGAGTGGAAATTGTATGGAGTCAAGGGATCTGCTGAGGAGACCATCTGGATGTGCTAGAGCGAATGCTTCACCTGTAGAAACCTGAAAATCAAAATAGAAAGGGAAAAATAAGGTCGAACATCCTGCACATTCTAGGCTTTCATCACACCCAGCATAGTCAATCAAGCAAGCTTGATCAACAAGTTCTTTACTTGGGGTATTGAGTGGTAAGCCTTGGCTTCTGGTGCAGTGCTGGATTTTTGAGCTATTTCTCACTTTTCATGAAGAAATCTGTAAAAAAGCTTGTTTTTGAGAGATAGATCTTTGTCCCGTCATAAGCTCTAATACCATATTAATCTTGCACATTGATCTAGGAACAAATAATCAATCTCATCAACAAATAATCAACAAATAACTTAGAAATGGTGTTAATCGGAACTATAATGGTTTCCTCTCTGTATATTCAATAAACAATGAATAGTTACAATAACAATGTCAAGCAATAGCTTGAATCAATGAGGAATTCGAATACCTAAGGAGGTCATTCGAATTCAATGAGTGAGTCTAGCTTAACTGACTGTAAGCCATTGGTTCACACTAAGTTAATCACTTCACCAGAACCGTAATTGACTCACCAAACCCTAACTGAAGTCGGAGTGCAATAAATGACTGGATCTCAAGTGAAAGAGATCAAACAGATGTCATAGCAAGCCAACCATCAAGTTCTATTTCTTCAATGACTTCAATGAACCCCGATGAGGTTAACTGAAGCTGAATTGATCATCAGAAGTTGGTGGAGGCACCCCTGTTGACTCCAGATCATTAAATAATAATAAATAATCATTAAATAATATATTTAATGAGAGGAGGCACCTTAACTGACTGGTTGAACTGATTGTAACCACTAGTTAGAAATTAGGTGCATTAATATCACTCAGATCACCCCTAGAGTGCTCCAGTTAGCCTCCTTGACTGTAGGAGAAGGCTAAGTTAGCCTCCTTGACTGTAGATAGGTGTGGGTGTGACTGGGTGATGTCAATTAATGCTCCACTGATGTCAATTAATTTCAATTATACTTAGGATAGTGGTTTAACTAGGACAATTTAACCAAAAAGAATGTGTATGGTGGTAGATGTCTCCAACAGTAATGGGGTTGGATGCAAGCGCATATTGCATGCAAACACATGGCAAGGGTGGCACTTCTTGACCGCATTAAGGAAATATTTGAAGATGGACGGCCAAAAATATCCTGCTCTCAAGATTTTTTGGGCTATAGAAAGCCCAGATAAATGCCCACCACATGCCCCTCCATGGAAATCATTCAACACAACCTCAGCCTCATCATGGGTTGAACAACGATGCAGAATGGAATCTACCCCATGGTGGTACAAAGTGTTATCCACTATAAGGTAGTTCTTAGCTACATGACGTAATCGTCGTCACTCATCCAGCAAAAGGTGAGTAGGGACTTTCAATGTTTGCAAATATACGATGATATCCCCATACCACGGGTCCAAAGTTGAGATAAGGAAAATATGCTCATCAACAAACATATCCTAATAAACTTCCTCCTCCTCCAAGCTTGGAAAATCAGATATGAGCTCCGCAAAGATCAAATATTTATTCGATTTCACCGAAACAAACTCGAGATCAAACTATTGAAAAATGACAATCCATTTATTGCATTTTTTCCCTATAATCCTTCTAGTGAGGATGAACTAAAATGGATTGATATGAGCTAGGACCAAAGTTTGGAAAATAAGAATGTAATGCCTCAAACATCAGACCGTATGAATGGTGGCTAAGGCAAGCTTCTTCACATGGGAATAACGAATTTTTGCACCAATAAGTTTCCGAATCAAATAATATACGACATGCTCATGGAGCTCCTCATCCTCCTGAACCAAAACCATACCAACCATATCCATGGACACGGCCACATAAATCAATAAATCACGACTATATTCAGGCAGACTAATCATGGGCACCGTTCCTAAGGCTCGCTTAAGAGCATCAAAGGACTCCTGGGCTCACTCATCCCAGTAAAAGGAGTGTCCTTCTTCAAAAGACACGTAAAGCCTTTATCCAAATTGGAAAAATTGACCACAAATCTCCGCAATAATTTTTCCATGCCTTGCAAACCTTGAAGATGTCTAATATTAAGCGGGGGAGACAATTGAAGTATTGCCTCAACCTTTAAGGTATCGACTCTTATACCCTCCTTGGACACGATGAATCCTAGAAAATGACCAACAGTCACGCAAAATATGCACTTATGAGGATTTAAATGAACCTATTAATGATGGCATATTTCGAATACTAATCTCAAATGATATGGATGGCGCACCCTCAAACGAGAGTGAGCAGTGAGATCATCCAAATACACTTTGATAATCCTTTTGAGATCATGAAAAATTAAGGTCATAGCCCGCTGAAATGTAGCTCCAATTTTTTTAAGGCCAAAAGGAATCTTTTGATATGAAAAAGTACCCCAAGGACAAATAAATGTGGTCTTATGTTGATCCTCAAGCTTAATCTAAATCTAATTATATCCGGAAAAACTGTCCATAAAGGAAAATACCTCACTCCCGGCATGCTCATCCAAAATCTAATCAATAAATGGTGTGGGGAAATTATCCTTAGGACATGCGTAATTTAAGTCATGGAAATCAGTGCATATACGGATCGCTCCATGCTTCTTATCTACCGGAATGAGATTTGAAACCCACTCTGTCAAGGGAACGGGATAGATAAAACCATATTTCAAAAAAAATTCTATCTCAACCTTAATAGCAGGTGCTTTTCTAAGATTCACAGCACACAAACATTATCAAACCGACTTCACATCCGGATAGGTTTTGATCTCATGTTCGACAATACGAGGGTTGATACCTGACATCTCATCATATTACCACATAAAGATGTCATGAAACTCTTTAAATGGCGTAGTATACTCCTTGATCTCATCAGGGGAACAATCCACCCCAATGTAGACATTATCAACCTTGCCAAGATCACGAGAAATATTCATAGGAATAGTTGGTGATAAATTTTCCATGTTCCCATCAGCCATTTGACCAGGAGAGCTAAATGGAACCACAGGCCTACCAATATTCTCACTAAGAATATCCCTAAATTCATCACGCTCCACACGGTCGAGCTCAGGAAGAAAATATGATCGATGATGCAACTCTTCCCAAGGTGGCTCAACCCCAGACATTGCCTAAATAATGGCTTCATCTGACAGAGAAACATTGTCAAGGAAATCATGTGCGTGAGATGACTCAACTTCCCATGTAGGAAGTACATATGGGTCCTCCTCCTCTGTCTACGAAGAGGAAGGAATAGGCTCTGCAACTTGATTAAGATTCGCTTGATATGCTATCATCATTGTAGGAAACAACATGTCTGTTTCAATAGGTCCAACCAAATAAATCGGTGAAGGAAGGATCCAAGGGCCCTCCATATGGGTAGTGCGAAAAGACACCGAATTCAACGAGGCTGAAGCCCCACCAAAACTATACCCAATCATAAGCATGGGCACAGGAAAAATAAAGGTTCCCATAAGAAGGATACATACCCATGCCCACACTCCCAGTTGTCAGCTGAGAGTGATTGATAATCAGGATAGAAGCTCTAGATGATGCATTGACACACAGATTTTGGAATGACGTCTGATCAATCGTAAAAATATTCCCATTAAATGGAAATCATATCACTCAAAAGAGGGAGGAAGCTATGGTTTGGATACTATACATCCAATTTCAACCCAGTAAAATATTATAGTCAAGGGGTGCATCAACCACCTTGACCCCGATCACAATGGTCTTTCCTCCCAATTGGACTTTTAGAGAAGGAATAATTCCATGCAGTTTAAATGATCTACCATCAAAATTTGTCAACATGGTAGTGGATTGAGACAACTTGGGAGAACCTAAGCCCTTCCAACATGACAAAGACATCACAGAAGCAACAACGCCTTCATCAATGAAAATGCATTTGACGGTCTTATTAAGACACTCTACATGAATCAAAAGAGACATGTAGTAAGGAAAGCGAGGCTGTAATCCCATGGTTTCAAATTTGATAATGGAAGAAGAGCTGTCATCGCTAACCCCAAGAGTGGACAACAAAGCCTTCCTCTCCAGAAGATAATTCTGAAGTACTTCAAGCGCGGACATCACACAAGGAGTCTGGCCCAAATCCTCAACAACTGAATAGTTCCGGGCGGGTCGGCCATTAGGATTGTACCCTGAACGCTTTAAGACTCCCTTAGGAATGTGAGGCAGAGATTTAGGTTTATCCATGGGTTTTTTTATACGTTAAGGGTTCTCAAGTGGAGAGGGTTCTTTCCCAAGTTCCGGTTGTGACAAACCATAAGCTTTCATATGAGTCACAATCTTAGAAGCACTCATCATGTTGATGCATCCATGACCACTATTGGCTTATGGCAGATTTTGATTTCCACCCGATGCACAATTAGGATCAATGGTCCTCGAGTTCAGGTTTTGATTGTTGGGTAAAGGATTCGTCAACATAGTTGGGCCCTATGATATGAACCTCAAGGCATCTTCCATACGAGGGCACAAGTAAGTGAGGTGGTCGTCCATACATAACTTACAAGGAAACTTCACCTTACGTTTAGTCTACTTGTCCCCCCCCAGCATTACAAGTGTTCTTGTCATTATTATTAGCATTTTTTGTTCTTATTCCCATCCTTACGATTATTTTTCCTTTTTTTCCTATTCCTTCCAAGCTCCTGGTTTCCCTTTAGGTCTGACAATTGCACGAAAAGTACACTCACCGATTGGGTTGGTTGAGACGAAGTCGTGGCTTGTCCCGACGCAGACTGGTTAATTGACAATTAGATCACTTGTTTCACAACCAAATCCATAGGTTTGGTACTTGTAGAGCCCACAATGCCATCATCATGTGGTCCAGGCTTGACCTTGGGATCGAAACTAGATCATGGAGCGTTAGGTATAATCTCACACAAAAGTCTGGATTGGGCATAGATCAAATCCAACTATTGTTCCCTAAAGATTGCTTGTTCCTCATTTTGAACTCTGGATGTAGAAACATCCTTTGCGATGTAAGGTAAAAATGATTTGAGGAACCATTTGAGGAGAAATTCCGACGGTATAAAGGCTTTAATCAACCACTTCCATCTACGCCACTCTTGAATGTGGTCTGAAATGTGTGTGGCTTTATCTTGTTGGAAGGTCGTCAAGAGTTTGGTACCAACGTTGTAACGTATGGGTAGCTGAAATTGGTTGAGGAAATTCATGGAAAGGTCATCAAATAAAGCATATGCCCCCCTCGGTAATTCTATATACCATTTCGCCGCAGGCCCCACGAGGGTGCGTTGAAATAGCCTCAAATGGATTGAATCATCATGTAAGGAATTGGAAGAGAACCAAAGGTGAAAAGTGGTGACATGCTCACTAGGATATTCTATAGCCTTACCCTTGAACTTGGGAATGTCTGAAGGAAGCTTGTTAGGGACAACCGGCCAGGCGAGGTCATGAGATATCGGATCGTTCATCAATCTTGACAAGTCAGGTAATTTTAATGTCGTGAGGAAAGGGAGCCTAGGTTGAGCCAGTCTATGCCACACTCTCTGATAGTAATGGTTCATGTAAGGTTGATTGTTGTAAATACCATGGCCTTGGCCATAATAACCTCCTCCCATTTAACCCGTATAGGGTTGCATGGAAGAATTGTGATGTGGGGTACCTTGATTATGCAGTGCTACAAAGCCATAATTGGAAGAGTAAGTGAGTTGTTGATACCCGTACCCATAGGGTTGATAGTTCTGTCCATATTGCGGTCCGTAAGATGGTCCATGAGAAGCTCCATAAGGTGTTCCATGGGAGGTCCCATGAGAAGGTCCATAGTTAGGGATATGGGGAGCTCCATGAGATGGAACATGAGACGATCCATAAATAGGGATATGACCTCCCGACACAATAGGAGGTACTTGACTCTGAGATACTATCATGCGATCAATCATAGCATGAACATGACTAGTAGCAATATTCTGGCCTGAAGGACCACATGAATTAGGGGGAGGAAGGGTCATCAAAAACACATTCGAAGGAGTAGCGTTCGAGGATGAAGGGACATGTGAAGGAATGTAAGTGGTGTTCCCAATGTTCACTCGTCTTGGTTATGGTTTCCGCATAGGATTACTAACACTATGTCTAGGATGGACATGTGAGGATACTTCCACCATAGGGATGGAAGGTGTAATGTGACTAGTGCTCCCAAATCTCTCCACATGGAAAGGAATAGGAGTGCCCCTAGGCATAGTGCTAGGATCAATTTCTGACTCAACATGATGTGCCAGATCGGGTGCTGTGATATCAGGAATGCCATAACAAACATGACTAGGGCTTATGGGTTCATAATGAGTCTCATCTCCTGGAAACCAATGCCGATGACCTGTGAATGAGGGATCATAACCAAATCATGATGGTTGCTCATGTGATGGATCATATGTGCTAGTAGGATCTTCCTCCCCAACCTCATGAGGTGGAGAGGACATCTCTGGAATCGCATCCTCATGATCTCCCATGGTGTGCGAATCAAAGTGACATTAGAGGAATTTTGGGGTCTAAAATGGGCCTCCTAAGAAAAATAATAAAATAATAGTTAAAATAATAAAATAATATTGATTAATTTTGGAGGAAGAAAGAAAAAAACTACATTTTGTGTTCGTATTTTCGACATATCTCCCTGTGTTTTTACTTAAATTTTGATCGGGAGAGCTCGTTGGATGCGGAATCAAATTCCACATCCAACGAGCTCTCCCGATCGAAATTTGAGTAAAAACACAATGAGATATGTCGAAAATACGAACAAAAAAATAGTCCTTTTTAATGACAAATATGTCAATTCAACCATTATGGTTGACTTATTTTATTGAAATTCTATTGGTTCTCGAATTCCAACTCACAAAAACTTATTTTGGCACGTTTTCTTATAAGGCCCATTTTAGACCCCAAATTTCCTCTAATGGAAGTAGCCTGCCCGGAGTGTCTAGTTTCCTCTCCCAAAGAAGGAAGAGATATGGAAGGTGGAAGTCCTGCTAAATGGAAAGAACGACGGGGTTTCATACCCGAATCCACAATGAATCAAAAAATAAAAGACTCAATCTAATTACGCAAACCCTAGGAAAACTAGCGTGCATAGAGCATACACCTATAAAATGTAAATCCAAATCGCAAGCAAACAAGGGTAGGATATGTGAGCTCCCGAATGAAGTAGGTATGTCTCACCTAGGAGAGGCTTGAGACTCTCATACACAACAAGTGGAGGTTCATAACCAATTATAGTGGCCCTCAACTTCAATGCATATAACGACTGTGCTGTCCAACCCCTACCTGGCCAGGACACCTGCAGAATAACCTCTACGAAGTACCCCCTTGATAACCTAAGTATGGAAACTCAGGTCACCTCAATATAATCAATGCTCAGGCAGACAATCATAGGCAATATTGATTGTATGGGCAGGGTAGAAAATCCCGAAACTCCTGAAAGAGCCCCCAGATGCGAATCCAATCCTAGAAATATCTCTAGTGCTACTGAGTTACGACCAGGGGTCATCCCAATCATAACTGCTCAGACTGCCTAGTGCTTAACTCCTTTGTAAGAGGAGGATCCTGAGAACACTAATTATATAAAGGAATTTCACACTCTCACCTGGACAGAGACATAAATGTTTCGTTTAGTGGTCTTGGAGAATTTACTCACAATGAACTATTCCAAGACGCTAAAACCTAGTCCTTTTGGTGCACCCTAAAAAGAAAAGAGTGTAATTCATTTTATTATGCGTTGATTTTAATTGTCTTACTAATCAAAGGAAAAATGGTCGTGTAACTAATGATGTTATGACGCAATAAGAAGTAAAATGCACACCTAACAATCAATGCAAATGCACTGTGTCAAATGAAGAACAGGGTATGCTACTATGTGAAGTGCAAAATTTTTCCTTCAAATGAATATGCAATCATTCCTATATGAAAATATGACTAATATTCTCCAAGCAAACCTAATGCAAGTACCATGCTAATGCAAAATGAAAACAATGCATAATGATGCACAAAGAAAATGTTTTTGTATTTTTTAATTAAATGAGATAAAAAAGAAAAAGTATAACTCTACAACCCTCAGACTCTGCAAGCACTAACAGACAACCATCAATCAAAGCACTAAGGTAAAAGAGACCTAATGCACTAATCCCAAAACAAAAAATAGAAAATGAAATGACAAGAACATTTTCAAAAATTTAAACTAACAAGGTGTCTCTGGTCAGAAATAAGGATGTATACAGACTCCACAAGCATCTAAGAAGACTCAGCAATCATCCAAACTCACCCAGCAACACTTAATATTACCAAAAAGGCCAAAAAATTAGGGTATACATGACTTTTCTCAGTAAATTCGTGTACATACATAACTATTCAGGTAAAACCCACGTGTACATGCGACTGTGAAAGAAAAACCAATGTACAAGAAGAAAAAGAGATAAAATGAAGGCAAACAGATACGCTGAGAAAAAATTTACTCCTGTAAGAAACTACTGGGAAAACATGCCCCCAAACCCAACTTAGAAACAGAGAAATTAGAGTGATTCAAGCACATTGAATGCCGAAAAAAACCCCAAAGGAAATGACTAGGAACATCCCCAGTATGGTCGCCAATTCTATTACGGAGAAAATTTCCTATGGCTTGGGGTGTACCATAATAGACAGAGAACCACAAAAATCAATCCCTTTCTAATATTCAAGAGAAATAAAACATATAACACTAAAAGATCTTGAAACATACCTTATTCTAGATGGTTGATGTAGATCTTCGTTAAGCTTTTTCCAATCCCGCTTGTGTTAGCAATTTGCTCTCTCAACACCAACAAACAAGACAAGCATGCTATATAATGGTGTTAGACCTACTCTAGCATATATAATCAATAATGTATAAGCAATTAAAAGCATCCATGCATTCAATATTCATTTAAATGCACATCATTGGATAGGAAAAGATATTTCTATTAATATAAATCAGAGATTACATGAGTGACAACCTCTGTCGGCACGTCTACGAACCGAATAAACTGAGTCCTCCACCTGGGCATCCACCACCTTAATCTTCCATCTCTCGATAGAAAGCTCACAAAAAAATGCAAGCTTGGGAAGAACGCAAAGTTCTCCAAGGGACAAAGGGATGCAGACTCAAGTATAAGCAAGCTACGGAAACAATGGAATGTAGTTTTCTTGCTCTTTAATTCCTCCTCTCTTCAATGTATCCAAAGGGTTCCTTATACAGTGCTTCAATGGGGTAATGGAAGGTCAAACCTGAGTGATCTCGAGGCATATGGAAGGCCAAGAGACAAGTGACTCGGATCCACATCAAGGAAAAATCCAAAGATATTTGGCCTTTTGCACACATCCCGATGTATGCGGGTTTAAGGGTAATATCCACGTGTATACATGGAAAAAGGATTAAAATTCGCATACAACAAATAACAGGTGTTTTTAGGGATGATATTGTAAACATCAAAGGTACAAAAATAGTCCATGGGGTCCAAAGAGTATGCAGAGGGACAAGGAAGGCCATATATATGTGATCTACCATGTGTGGTAAAATCAGCTATAACAGTGTGTGCTGGAACAACCTCAATCTAATAGAGTCATCCACGATGTTGTTCGATGAACACCAAAGGTGGAAAGACATGGTGTAGTTCCAATGGTCCTCACCTTCCTTTCCCTAAAACTTTGGGATGTTTGAGGGGAGTTTTATTGGCATGGGAGGCCCATGTGGTTGATGACTAATGGGGTCATTAGTTAACCTTTAAAAATATGGTGGGTTGAGACTAGCCATGAAAGGTAGGCTAGAACCGATATTGGCTTCGGACAGACCAACAATGGTTCTGGTGTTTGTAGGAACATAGTTCCCATGGATGGCTGGGGGTATATGAGGTTGATTTCCCATAGTAGGAATAGTTGGAATGGACATGGAAGGACCACTTCCCCCCAGGTATAAAAGGTGGTATGGTAGGAACTGTTGGGATGAATTACTGTCGTTTTAATTTTGTTGTAGTAATTTCCCAGCCATTTAATTTGTCAATCTGAGGTTCATAGGTTTACGAAGCACTTGCAAAGTATATGCAGGACTGAAATGAAATTAAGCTAATATAACCCCCCGTGAAACTAAGACTAATATAATCTAACCCCCCTTAAGTTGAACCACGCAATTGCTAATCTAATGCAAGAAGATGAAACACACGGCTGAAAGTAAATTTCATAAAAGAAAGACAACATATGAAGAGAAACAAGACAACACATGTGAGCTCACATTAACAATCAAGCAATCTTAATTTACACCACAAGAATCAATGACAAATCATGAAAGCATCAAAACTAATATTATGAACAAAAGCTAAGAATTCCCTTCTCCATATTACAAAGTCAAGACTAACTTCTACAATCTACTATTCTCTAAGATAATCTAAGATCTAAGATATTCTAAGATCATCTAGGATAGAAAATGAAGAGAGAGCACTCTCTTTTATACATGAACTTCTTTGAGAAGAAGATAACCATCTCATAATGAGAGATCCACTATTCACTCAACCACTCAACTACTTTCCTATTATTACAAGATATGATCCCTTCAAATCCTCCACATATCTCTCACAAATTATCCACATGTCTCTCAACCAAATCTCCATAATCTTCTCCTTGGAATATTCTTTGCATAACTATCTCCTTGAAATAGTGGAGGAGATATACGTGAAGTCTTTTATTTGAATTAATCCTTCACATATTCCTACACATTACAAAGCTCATCCATATTTGAGATATTGGTGAAAAACATGTTTAATTTCTAATGTTTTAATCATAAATTCACTTATAATACTAAAATGAATAAAGTGGAAATAATAAGGTGAAACCCACATATATGTATGGAAATGGTATGATAAAAGGTTAACGGGGCGATGAAATGTGAGGAATAGCGGAAGATAAAGTGGATGAAAAAGTGACATTTCTGAGTCTCAACATACTCCCCAACTGAACTTGTTGCATGTCCTCATGCAACCATGTATGGATCTTCTCAAGAACTTTTGGCATCTAAACTTTGGCTTTGATTGATGATGTCTTTTTAACAATGAATATTTCCAGGGTGTGAAATACATGAGTAACAACTGGCATTTCCTTATGGTTGGTTCTTGTGTGACAACCATGAATATAAAAAATGTTGGTTCTTGTGTTAACAACATTCATTTCATGATGTGAAATGCATGAGTAACAGCTGACATTTTCTTTATGGTTGGTTCTTGTGTGACAACCATGAATGTAAAGAATGTTGGTTCTTGTGTTAACAACATTCATGTCCACATGCAACCTAGCAAGGGATGTGAAACAAATGGAGCATGGTGAGGGAATTTTCCAAATTATTCATTGCTAGAATGTAAGGAATTGCACGATTAAAGTTTAGAAAACAACATACCCCCACTTACCCAAAACGTAGATGAACAATGCAATAGGAATGTAGCTGATGCCACTGGATCATGGAATGTGTCACTGCTACTGCGGCTATAAATGTTGGATCATGGGAAGTGAAGGAATCGATACTGCTGCTACTGAATCATGGAGAATATGTCACGACTGAATCATGGAGAATATGTCACGGCTAAAAGATAAAAATGTAACTGTAAATGATGCTGTAGCTGTAACTGCTGTAATGTGATGTGGAGGAATCTGAACTGCTGCTAATAAATAATGGAAAATGTGGAAGGCAGAAAGTGGAACTGTGGTACACTCATAGATCTAAAGTCATGTTTCTACAACTGCTAATGGAGTCATGAGAAAGAATGTATGGTCTTCACCCGCTACAAAACCCGATGGTACAATTCTGTTCATGTGAATAAATGTGTCAATGTCGAGCATGAAAATAAGTCATTAGATTACTGACCATTGATGAATGCCATTAACCAATGCGAGGAAACTCACTAGTGATGTCAATTAGTACCAAGGTACCCAAGTACATATTGAGAAGTGCGAATAGATGTGATGATGTCGAGCTACTTGCAAGATCTGACAATCAAGGGACATTGATGAATTCCCATGATTTTCAGTGAGAGAACTTCCCATTAAGGCATGCAAGCCTCGAGGTACTCAATATGAACTCTAGTCTATATCCCAAATAAGGTGCTGAGGTCGATAGGGAAAGACATGTTGAAAGGTGGGCCTTAAGGAATCCCACATCAGCCAATGTGAGTTGGTATAAAAATATTGGTAGGACTATCAGTGAAAAGATCTCGCAGTCAAGCAGTGGATATGGAAAGGCTATGTAGTCATGGGAAGGGAGCTAGTTTTATTTAGAACGAAAACTGGAATGAAAAAATGAACTGAAAAAAATAAATAAATAAAGGGATGTATGCAATTCAAAAAGATAGGCATGTGTGAAGTCATGACAGATAAAGCAATGGAAAGTGGACTTCAAGACATGGATGTTGAAGGTGCTCTGAAGGAGAAATATGGATAAACAATCATGATGCAAATGAGTTTATGGATGGTTTCTGTGTAACAACTAATGTTATGATGTTTATCAACAAACGTCATGAGTAACAGCTCCTTCAGGCTATCTATCAAAGCATGTTTCTTAAAAAATTTGTGTTTCTTTGAAAAGTCACTTCAGCAACAATATGCAACTGTCTCTGAAACCTGAAAAAAACCTTTAGTACAAAATCCTGCATGAAAATTTATTAGTGAATATGTATTGAATATAGCTCTCCCTCCCCAACTGATATGGTTGCATGTCCTCATGCAACCTAACATAAAAATTGTGAGAAATTCCTAAAATAAAACATATCATGTGAAAAGCAGTACATAAGCTGCAAAGAAAATTACCTGTTTCCTGTGCTGGTTTCACCTGCGATTATTGTCAAAGTGGCTTTAAGAAAAACAATTTAGCGTTAATCATAAAAGAAATTTCAGGAAAAATGAAAACGTCCATTTGCAACTTTATTTTTTTTTGGGTGTTTCTTATTTTTTAACTTTTTGTGATATATATATATATATTCATTTTTTTTTGCAAAATGTAAAACAAAAGAAATATTTTTTATAATTTTATATGTTTTTGTTTTCTTTGTTGTTTTTGTTTTATTTTTACAACACACCAAAATAAAATAGAATAAAAATAATGGAAAAAACACTCAAAGTTAAATTTACCCGATCATAGTTGTAACAACCTAGCCAGCTGCGACAACAACGGTTGCGACACACAGCAGTGACAGCGAGCTACAACAACCATCGGTAGCTGCCCCATATCAATTTGCTTCTCACCTTCCTCCTTTTTGTGGTGTTAAGACCAGTCCAGATGCTTCTGCTATTATAATATTTTCATTTGATGCTTAGGGGCTTTGTTCAGCCTTTTTTTTCTTCTTTGTCCAGCCCTTTTTCTGAGCTTTGTTTAGCCTTTGTTCAGCCTTTACAAAACTATGCTCAGACTTTTTTGTCACAGCAGGCTGCAACACACCTGCCCCATGTCGATCTATTCCCACTAGCAATTCTAAGTTTTTTTTTTCCTCATTACAGCCGCAGTGATCATATTCTCCTTCTTTACAATGGTATCCGGGAAACTGATAGCTCTCAGCACAATATAGAACAAATATAGAACAATGTTGGGCCCAACATTAATGGTATATAGAACAATTTCCTGCACGAAATAAAACTACAACAAAATCTAAGAGTAATGAGTTTTGCATCAATGATATATCTAAATCTCAGCAGTTGAGGTTGGAAGATGAAAATGAAGCATTGTTACAGACCATGAATTCTGATAAGTTTTATCTTTTACAATTTCCATCTTATTTTTTATTGCAGGTTGTGGAGAACTACACGCATTATATATATTTTGATTTTGATTGCAAGTGGATTTGGCTGAAGCATTTTGTCCTTATTTTATTGACACAATAGAGTTAAATTTCTACAAGATGAAGTCATGAAGGATAATTCAAGATAGGCGTGGATGTGATTCAAACCAATGCGAATTTTAAGGTGTAACAATTTTTGAGCCATTGTTTCAGCCACAGTGTTACAACTTATGTGTTTCAGCTGTATCTGTTACAGCTGATGTTTTAGCTTGGATTTTACTGTTTCAGCTTCTTGGAATCGGTCACAACAGTAAATATGGAAAATACCCTCTTGAAGAACCAGTTGTATATCACAAACCGTGGCTTTGTGTGGCGATTTCCTCGAGAATCAGGTAAATGAGGCTATTACGCACAAAACCCATGTATTGGATTTTCAATATTATTTTCCATATGCCCGTAATTCGATATGAAAATCAAGGTTTCTTATCTAGCATGCATTTTTATTTATTTAAGGTTGTAACAGTCATTTGCAGGTCATTTGTTGCAGATTTATTCAATTCCTTTATGTTTTAGATGGAGCTGCAATACTCACCTAAGTACCCAGGTGTCAGAAAGCAATGATTGATTTATTTGTTACACATCTTTATCCATGATCTACAACTAACAACGAGATGAACGCATCACTAATTGGCCAATATGTTTTCCAAGTTGGCCGAGAGAGCTAATTGTTCCACAGATTTAATTCAAAGTGCGATGGATAAAGGCGAGAACATGTCAGCCACTAGAACTAGAAAAGAGAAGATGCATTGGTCCATATAGTGGTTGTTTCAGTGGGGAATAATTACTATATTAATTGTCCATTGTATTACAGGTTTAAACCAACAATGAACCAAACTATCAAAGAGGTGGAGTGGCTGAAACAATCTAATGTAATCTTGTGCACACAAACCAAAACTGAATCAGGCCGAAAGTTTAAAAAATGAGAATATCACATCTGTGATATTGTTTCAAGTGTGTTTCAGCTGATGTGTTTCAGTTGTTGTTTCGGCGTTGTTTCAGCTTGGAGAAACGCAACTCTATCTTGCATAGCACATTATGGGTGAGGTAATCTAGTAATGCAGACCATATGGATTTTTATGATTTTCAAGAAATCCAATAAAAGAATTTTGAAAATTCTTCCCACAAACGTATTGAACTACAGGATGAAGGATGAAGGCCAAGAGATGACTGCAACTCCAACCGAGGAGAAGCTTACAGGAATGACACTGCTTCAGCTAGGAGTTGCAACTGCTTTTCAGCATTATGAATTTAGATATTGTTCAACTAAAAATGAATTTGCCACGTGAATTTGTAGGATGGTTTTATTTTTCAAATTGAAAATTTTTTTTAGCAAATGGAGATAAATGAATTACAATTTAAAGATGAAATCAATTAAGCATGTTGCAAAACATTAATTATTTATTCCTGGAAAATTTACAAAACATCCTAATCTCTTGTGTTTCATCTATAGTTGTTACAGCTTATGTGTTTTAGCTCGAGAAGTCTGTTTTAGCTCAAGTTGTTACAGCTTATGTGCTTCAACTGAAAAAGCGTGTTTTAGCCACAGTTGTTACATCTATTGTTTCAACTTAATGCGCCTACTATTTTAATTGCAAATTGAAGGATGGAGGTTCAAAATTATTGTTTTTTATTTTGCAAAGTTATAAAAAAAACAATTATGAGCAAATGGAACAAATTGCAGATGAAAAATAGATTAGGCATAAAAAAAAATTTCATCTGTCAACAATAAGAATTCTTCCTGGAATCAATTTAGTCATCCTATTTTTGATCCCCACAATCGCATGAAGCACGAAGGAGAGCATACGTATTCTAATTGGAAGAAAAAACTGAAAATAAAATCCTACCTACTCTATGCTAATTGGGATTTAGAAAACAATTATGTGTAGTTAAATATCCAGTGTAGCCATTCACATAATAGAAATAAGAATATGTTCAATGTTATTTTTGCAAATAGAAAATGAGGATAAATAGAAATGTGTGAAATTAATTGTTGTGACTGTGAGCTATCTTTAAAAAAAGAGAAACTAAATTATTCTAACCTTGTACTCGTTCGAAACCATCATTCGATAGGGCTTTCGTAGGCATAATTTTCACTCCTTAGATCATGCTACAACTCCTCGTGGTCCTCCTCGATATCTTGTTCACGTAATTGTTCTCCATCAAATATACAGGATTCTTTGTATGCTAATTCTTCATCTATTTCTGGAGGAGTAATTAAGCTCTCGGCTGTTGTTAGGATCTCCTCTTCGAGAGAAGAGGAGAACCCTACTTTTGCAAGGATCTGAGTGAGTTGTTCCAAGATTAAACTTATTGTTAAATCATTTTGAAAAAGGGATTCTTACAACACCCAAATCTAAATGAAAATTTTAAATAAACACTCGTGCTGAAAAAAAAATTTAAAAAAACAATATGTACAGAAAACAATTACTCTTCATAGTTGCAAAAAAAACACACTTGCTGAAATCAAAATTCACACTTGTATAATTGAAACACTCTTAGCAAAAATTGAAATTCACTAATTCCAGAAATTGAAATTCACACTCTAGTGTACTCTTGCAGGAAATCAAACTAAACTTCAATCCATCGTGCTTCCCCAGCACCGGCGCCAAAATGTTGTGCTGAATTAATGTCATTTTAATTCCGTTGTAGTAATTGCCCAGCCATTTAATTTGTCAATCCGAGGTCCGTAGGCTTACAAACCACATGCAAAGTATATGCAGGACTGAAGCAAAATTAAGCTAATCTAACCCCCCGTGAAACTAAGACTAATCTAATCTAACCCCCCTTAAGCTGAACCACACAATTGCTAATCTAATGCCAAAAGATGAAACACACGGCTGAAAGTAAATTGCATAAAAGAAAGACAACATATGAAGAGAAACAAGACAACAAATGTGAGCTCACATTAACAATCAAGCAATCTTAATTTACATCACAAGAATCAATGACAAATCATGAAACAATCAAAACTACGATTATGAACAAAAGCTAAGAATTCCCTTCTCCATATTACAAAGTCAAGACTAACTTCTACAATCTACTATTCTCTAAGATAATCTAAGATCTAAGATATTCTAAGATCATCTAGGATAGAAAATGAAGAGAGAGCACCCTCTTTTATACATGAAATTCTTTGAGAAGAAGATAACCATATCATAATGAGAGATCCACTATTCACTCAACCAATCAACTACTTTCCTATTATTACAAGATATGATCCCTTCAAATCCTCCACATATCTCTCACAAATTCTCCACATGTCTCTCAACCAAATCTCCACGTAATATTCTTCGCATAACTATTTCCTTGAAATGGTGGAGGAGATATACGTGAAGTCTTTTCTTTGAATTAATCCTTCACATATACCTACACATTACAAAGCTCATCCATATTTGAGATATTAGTGAAAAACATGTTTAATTTCTAATATGTTAATCATAAATTCACTTATAATACTAAAATGAATAAAGTGGAAATAATAAACTGAAACCCACATATATGTATGGAAATGGTATGATAAAAGGTTAACGAGACGATGAAATGTGAAGAATAGCGAAAGATAAAGTGGATGAAAAAGTGACATTTTTTAGTCTCAACAGGAACCATGGTAGCTAGTGTGGGGCCGCCACTAGTGGGGAGCGCACCAAGAGTAGTGAGTGTAGTGGTGATGGGACCACTAGAAGGGATACCCTTGATGATGGGTGGCAAGGATATAGGTCCACCACCAACTATCCCTTCGTGGAAGGTGTTATGGAGAGAAACTTCCTAGGGCTTGGGGGTACCACAATAGACAATATGACACCAAAAATCAATCCTTTCCAATATGTAAGAGTAATAAGCAAATCTAACACTAAGGGATATAGAATCATACATTATTCCAAACAGTTGAGGTAGATCCTTGTTGCGATTTTCCAATGCAATTGCAATTATAATTTGCTCTCAACAACATCAAACAAAGCAAGAATGATATATATAAATTTGTTAGAGCTACGCTAGCATATATAATCAATCATGTATAAGCAAGTAAACCCATCCATGGATTCAATATTCATATTTAAAATTCACATGTATTGGACAGGAAAATATATTTCTATTAATAAAACAAAGATACAATAGTGACAAACTCTGTCTGCACTTCTGCGAACCGGAGAAACCAAGTCCTCCACTTGGGCCTCCACCACTTCAATCCTCCATCTATCGATAGCAAGATCAAAAAACAAAGGAAATATTGGGAATAAAACTATGTGCTCCAAGGGACAAAGGGATGCAAACTCAAGTAGAAGCAAAACTAAGGCAACAATGGACTATAGTTTCCTTACTCTTCAATTTCTCCTCCTTCAATGTATCCAAGAGGCTCATTACATAGCACTCTAAAGAGGTAACAGAGGGTCGAATCTAAGCATTCTCAAGGCATATGGAAGTACAAGAGACAATATATTCGGACTCATATGAGGAAAACTTCAAAAATATTTGTCTTTATGCACACATCCCGATGTACGCAGGTTTGAGGTCAAAAGCTGTGTATACATGCGAGTATGGCTTTAAAAGTTGCGTATAGGCATAAACAGGTGATTTTTTGGGATTATATTGGAACATCAAGGTATAATATAAGTCCATGGGGTCCAAAGAGTCTGCATAGGGACATGGAAAGCCATAAAAGTGTGATCTACCATGTGTGGTAAAATCAGCTATAACAGATGCCCCCTAATGTGTGAGGTCAGAGGGGTAACATGATGGCCAAAATACATTATATAATCCATCCCAAAAGTGGAGTAATGAAGAATCAGGTGGAAAAAGAAGCCACTCATTAGTACCATACAATAATCAATCTCTGCAAGTGACTGCAAATACATATAGTAGTACAAGATACATAAGAGTACAATGGCCATGAATAGGCATGATATACAAAGTGTCATGTGTGGTCATTGCCACGTACAATATACAATGGATCATGATCTCCATACATTAGAGGAATTTTGAGGTTTAAAATGTGCCTCTTAAGGAAAATAATAAAATAATAGCTAAAATAATAAAATAATATTTATTAATTTTGAAGGAAGAAAGAATAAAACTATTTTTTTGTTCGTATTTTTGACATATCTCCCCGTGTTTTTACTCAAATTTCGAGCAGGAGAGCTCGTTGGATGTGGAATTAAATTCCGCATCCAACGAGTACCCACACTGCATACTTTTTATGGACCTTTCTACCCCAAAAACAAGAAATACCTGAAAAAACATGATGATGATGTCATCATCACATTTTTTAGGTATTTCTTGTTTTTGGGGTAGCAGGGTCCATCAAAAGTATGCAGTGTGGGTACTTGTTGGATGTGGAATTTAATTCCACATCCAATGAGCTCTCGTGCTCAAAATTTGAGTAAAAACATGGGGAGATATGTCGAAAATATGAATAAAAAAGTAGTTTTTTATGACAAATATCTCAATTCAACCATTATGGTTGACTTCCTTTATTGAAATTCTATTGGTTATTGAATTCCAACTCACAAGAATTTATTGTCGGTACGTTTTCTTATAAGGCCCATTTTAGACCCCAAATTTTCTCTAATGGTGGATGGAGATATCTGATATACACTGGAATCTGGAATGAAGATCACGACAGCTGAAATATCATGAATATTAGCATGATCAAGAAGGTAGCATATATGGCATGCCACCTGTTGGGAAAAATATTAAACAAATTATAACATATATCCAACGATTTGATTGTAAACCTGGGGAGAGCGTAAACTTATGAGGTACATACAAAATATATGCAGGGGTAGAGTATTACTAACTTATTCTACAACTGAAATTGAATCTAAGTTATGAAAACAGGAAATGACATAAAAATAAATCTAATTACATAAAACATGAAATTGCATAAATTAATTTGATAAAGAAAGACTGAAATTGTATGAAATAAACTAGTATAAAGCAATCAACATTAACTTGTGAGCTCACATAAATATATGCTATCAACTCATAAGAAAGAAACTGAAATTAGCATAAGAGTATCAAAGGATGTGCATTAAGCATCATCTTCATTAAATAACAATCAAAAATCTATTCTATGACTAACTCTAAACTATTCTCTACTTCCAAACCACTAGAGAGATCTCTAACCAAAATGAGAAGAGAGCCCTTCTATTTATACATGAATTCAAGATAACTAATCATAATTACAGATCCACTATTCTCTCAACCTGTCCCTCAAAATTCTCAACAAATCTATAACTCATCCCTTCAAATCCTTAACAAATCTACATCTCATCCCTTCAAATCCTCCAACAAATATTGGATGAGATATTATCTCCACATTTCCATAATCGTCTCCTTGAAGTTAGCCCACATCTTGAAAATGAAATTCGAATTTGAGGCTAGGTGGTCGCTTTTAAGTTTGTTAAAGTCTTCAAATACACCTGTAAGCATCACCAAACTCATCCAACTTTAAAGTATAATGAAAATATGGTATTTTTTTCTCAATAATTAACCACAAATTCACTCAAAATACTCAAAAATAAATGATTTAGAAAATGGTAATATAAACCCATATTTATTATGAAAGTGGTGAATATTAATGGTTTTATGGAAAGATAAGATAGGAATAAGGTGACAAATGGAATAGGAAAGATTAATAAAATGTGGTATTTTTGTGGCTCAACATTGCCCCCAACTTGAATGGTTGCATGTCCTCATGCAACTGTGCATTGGCTCTCTTTTTAGCTTTTGGCTTTGTAGCTGGTCTTTACATGATGATGGTATGTAACAGTAAATCATTCCAGGATTTGAAATGCAAGAATCGCAGCAATTTTTCTTCTCTTATATATATGTGTGTGTGTGTGTGTGTGTGTGTGTGTGGTTGGTTCTTGTGTGATCACCATAACAAATGTTGGTTCTTTTGGTAACAACTTTCATTTCTTTTACTTGTATTTTTGCTGCAATACATAAGATCTTTAAAAGTATACATGCATTGGAAATGATGAACCATCAATGTATATTAGAAAGTCTTTTCTTCATATTATGAATCATGCCAAGATATATAGCAATGTGTAACAAAGCATAGTTTGGGAAAGACGTGTTGGGTAATGGTAAATGAGGTGAGGAATATGTAAAATGGTAACGAATAATCCCCCCGCCCCCCCAACATAAGATGTATTAGGTTTATGAAAAGGAGAAAGGGAATGTAGTGAGGGAATTTTTCAAATTCACTTATTTTCTAGCATTTAAGGAATTACGTGATTAAATATTTAGAAAACAACATACCTCCACTTACCCAAAAAGTTGATGAATTTATGCAATAGGAATGTGGTTGCTGCTGCTGCTGGATCATAGAATGTGAAGTGAAGGAACTGAACTACTGCTTGGTTAGATGAAGTAAAAGATGAGAGCCGAAAGTAGAACTGTGGTACTCTCATATGGCTGAAGTATGCTGCTGTAAAACTGCTGATGATGTCATGAAAAGTATATAGTCTTCACCTGCTACAAAACCCAATGGTACAATTATTTACCATGCAAATAAATGTGTTGATGTCGAACATGGAAAGAAGTCATTGGATTACCAACCGTTGATGAATGTCGTTAACCAATGCGAGGAAATCTCACCATTTATGTCAATGAGTGCCAAGGCACCTAAGTACATCATGCAAAGTGCGAATAGATGAGTTGATGTCGAGCAACTTGCAAGATCTAATGATCAAGGGACATTGATGTATTCCCATGATTGTTAGAGAGAGAACTTGCCATTAAGGATGCAAGCCTCAAGGTACTAAAAATAAACTCTAGTCTCTATTCCAGATAAGGTGTTGAGCTTGATGGGGCAAGACTTGTTGAAAGGTGGGCCTTAAGGAATCCCACATTAGTCAACACGAGTTGTATATAATGAGTGGTAGGACTATAGATGAAAAGATATGAGGGTCAAACAGTTTTGATGGTAGGGATAACAAAGCAATGTAGTCAAGGAAAGGAAGCTGAATGGTTTTATTCATAAGGAAAAATATAAAATGAAAATGGGGAAATTGTGTGCGACTCAGAAAGGTAGACATGCGGGAAGTTATGATGTATAAGGCAGTGAAAAAGTATACTCTGACATGGATGATGGATAATATTGGAAGGAAAAGGGTAAGTAATCATGACATGGCATAATTTGTCTCTGAAAGGCTTCTTTATGGAAGCAAATGTTATGACATACACAAGGGAAACTCAACTTCATCAAACTTTTAATGGAGCATTTTTTTTCTAAAAATTCTCTGTGATTCCGGAAATTACTTCTGCATGCCATTTGTTTGTCTTTGAATCTGAAAAAGGTTAGCATTTTCTTGCAACAAACTTGTGAGAGTATTAAAAATATAGGAAAATATGTTCTTAACAAACAAAAATCAAAGAGAAGAAATGAAATGCTTTTATACGTGAAAGTAGCGACCCTTCTTGTCAAAACCTGTTCTTGAGTAACTTGCGAAAACAAGTTAGCGCAACAGACATAAAATTTAAGAAGATTCTAGGTTCATTTATAATTTATAATTTTATAGTTTTATTTATTACCTAATACTTTTTATTTATTTATATGTTTAGTTTTTAATTTAATTTAATTTTTATTTATTATTATTATTTTTTAAGTTGTTTTTGTTTATATATAAATTTTTTTAATTTGATTTATTTACAACAACAAATTTTTATGTCCTTTTATGTATATAGATACTAATGTAATCTTTTACATCAGATTTTTTACATCATAATGCGTCTTTATGTAATGATTTCAAAATAGGGAGAGAGGGTTGACCCTTTCAGTGGTTGACCCCTCTAAAAGCAGACTATCTTAATGATCAAACAAACAATTTTTTACGATAAGTTCACCAACTTGAAACAAATACCTACTTGCCTATTTCCCCCAAACGGAAGATGTACAAGGTCCCCCTATGCAAAAATAAAAAATTAGAAAGAAAGCTTAGCTGCGACAGCAACTGCCTTCAATTTCAAAGATGCATATTAATTTTATTATTTTATATTTTTCTTAGATTACTTTTTATATTTATATTTTGTTTATTTCCCTAATGTTAATTTGTACTTATATATATTTTAAATTTTTGTGTTATAATAATATTTTTTTTCATCATAACGCCTTTGTTATTGTTGTTTTTATATATTTTTATATATTTTATTTATTTATAAAAACAATTTTTATATGTTTAATTTTGATAAGTTTATATATAAATATAAAGTTTTATTATGTATATAAAAAATATAAAACAATTATTATGTTTATTATTATATATAAT
>LPNX010113062.1:230531-244033 GCA_001517045.1 Pseudotsuga menziesii
TTAAACTAAATCAAAGCAACATATTAAAACAAAAAACGAAAAATTATATAAATTTTTAGTATTATTATTTTTATTTGTTTATTATTTTTTATTTTATTTTCTAATTGTTCATCAAAAGAAACTAACTCTTAATTTATTTTTTTATTCCTAGCATAAAAATAAAAATAAATGAAAATTTAAAAAGAACAAAATTTCAGTTGTTTTTTTTAATATTTTTAGATTTAAAATTAATTTTTAATTCCTAATAAAATTAAAACCAGAATAGTAAGACACAAATAAAAATTTTAACAAATAAAAACATTAAAGCAAATTAAAGCATGCTAATTTTTAAATTGAAAATAAAACTAAAACCTACCTACTTTACTTTAATTAAAAATTAAAGATCATTTACATAAAATAAAATTTCCAATGTAATCATCTATCTAAAAAAAGTAAACCAAAAATATTTTTTAATTTTGAGAAGCTAAACCTATAATATATAATAATATAAAAAATTAAATGTTAAAAATATGAATTAATAAAATAAAAGCGAAAAGAAAATCGATCTAACCTAGTACTTACTTGGAACCATTGTTCAATGTAGCTTTTGATTACTTGATATTCACCCAAGATCCCTTTTTCATCCTCTTCAATATCCAATTCAAACAGGTGTTCTTCATCTGGTATGCATAATTCTTCAAATGTCGATTCTTCCTTGTTTGCTTCAGGAGGAGTAATTACATATTTGGCTACTATCAAGATTCCCTCTTCTTAAGAAGAGGAGACTCCATACTTTGCTAGGATCTGGGTGAGAAGCTCTAGGCTTATACTCATCCTAAAATTATTTTATTGGAATTAAATCAAGTACTAGAAAAAAAAATGAGTACATGACAAGCACAAAAATAGTAGCACAAAACGAGTGCAAAAACAAAACAAAAATGTGCACAAAAATCTATACAAAACAAATAATGAACATATACAAAGTTAGAATAAAGTTAGTGTGAAATAAAGGCACCCAAAAATGAAAGCAATCAAAACTGAAAAGGGAAAAATTTCATAAAAACAAACTCACATTTGCAGGAAAGAAAATACTTTGCAGAAAAATTAAACATACTTGTGAAAACAAAGGAACAACAAGGCTTTGGGGCACCCCACTATAGTGGATGTGTCTGGCTGTTACACCATAGAAATTCCGTAGTGAAGCCGTCCTTGCGTATTACCATTTTCCCCTCCCCCTTGCTGTGTAAAAAAAAACAAACTATCTACCTATCTAAACTCCGATCCCTTTTAGCACCTCCTGGGAAACGATGCCAAAATGTTGGGGAAAAGATTAAACAAATTATAACATATATCCAAGGATTTAATTGTCAACCCGTAGAGAGAGTAAATTTGTGAGGTACATACAAAATATATGCAGGGGTAGAGTATTACTAACTTATTCTACAACTGAAATTGAATCTAAGTTATGAAAATAGGAAATGACATAAAAATAAATCTAATTGTAGAAAACATGAAATTGCATAAATTAACTTGATAAAGAAAGATTGAAATTGCATGAAATACACTGGTATAAAGCAATCAACATTAACTTTTGATCTCACATAAATCTATGCTATCAACTCATAAGAAAGAAACTAAAAATTAACATAAGAGAATCGAAGGATGTGCATTAAGCATCATCTCCATTACATAACAATCAAAAATCTATTCTATGACTAACTCTAAACTATTCTCTACTTCCAAACCACTAGAGAGATCTCTAACCAAAATGAGGAGAGAGCCCTCCTATTTATACATGAATTCAAGATAACTAATCAAAATTACAGATCCACTATTCTCTCAACTTATCCCTCAAAATCCTCAACAAATCTACAACTCATCCCATCAAATCCTTAACAAATATACAACTCATCCCTTCAAATCCTCCAACAAATATTGGATGAGATATTCTCTCCACATTTCCATAATCTTCTCCTTGAAGTTATCCCACATCTTGAAGATGAAATTCGAATTTGAGGCTAGGTGGTCGCTTTTGAGCTTGTTAAAGTCTTCAAATACACCTGTAAGCATCACCAAACTCATCCAACTTTAAAGTATAATGAAAATATGTTATTTTTCTCAATAATTAACCACAAATTCACTTCAAATACTCAAAAATAAATGATTTGGAAAATGGTAATATAAACCCATATTTATTATGAAAGTGGTGAATATTAATGGTTTTATTGAAGGATAAGATAGGAATAAGGTGACAAATGGTATAGGAAAGATGAATAAAATTTGGTCTATTTGCGGCTCAACACCACCACGCTAGAAGGTCTTTTACACAAACCGCTACAAGTACATGCCCTACTATGTGAATAGATGTGTCAAGGTCGAACATAGTAGTCCATCGTCTGATTACCGGTCATTGATGTATATCATTAACAGACGCGAGATAACCCACTGATAATGAAAATGGGAATCAAGGTACAGAGTGCAATTTAACAAGTGTGAATAGATGTGTTGAGGTCGAACACTTGGAAGAATCCATCGATTATGGGACAATGATGTATTCCCAGAACTGTCGATGGTAAGAGAACCTACCATTGATGATTGTAAGTCTCAAGGCACTCAAATGACTCTAAAATCCTATTCCATAATAAATGATCTGAAGTCGATGGAATGGAATCCGCTGGAAGGAGGGAATTAAGGCATCCCCCATCAACCAACATGAGGTACTCAGCAATATGGTATAATGTGGAAGAAATCAATGAACAAGATGTTCACGAACCAGTAACAATACCAGGAATGGTCGACATGCAAAGTAAAGATAACTAAGGAATGATTGACTCAGGTTTTAAATTCCTTCGAACAAGAGCATAAAGAAAGTGGTGACTAGAGGTAGGCAGAATGGAATCGATATGCAAACTAGGACATCTCTGTGACATAGGAGGAATCGAGAGAGGCTCCATGGAGACTGGAAGCATAATCAGCCAGTGGAAATGAACTCAGATTAATGAGTACAGCTCCTAAAGTCAAACTAATAACCCAACCAATGGATGTGATAAACAGTGCTCTATTTGAAGGTGACACGACTCGACTTCTTCCAAATATAATATCTTTTCCTGTCCGGATTTTTATGTTTTTTTATTTTTTTAGACTTTTTCAGATATTTTGAAAAGCTTGAAAAAAGAAAAAAAGTGCTTTATAGTACATAGCTAGGAGGAGATGAGTGTCAAGGAGAGGAAAACTAGTTCCAAGTAGTGGGATATACATATGCTCAAAGCAAGGAAACATGTGCAGGATAATGACACTCGGGGAAGGTCTCCTCTCAGTAAAGGGGTGATCAAGCTGCAAAGGATATGTAAAAGGCTCTACTTGGAAATACATGAGATAAGCTCAGGCTACATGGCTAATAACTCTGAAGCAGGGAGACGACATAAATATCAATAAGGCAAGAAAAATGCATAAAATGCAATTACAAGTTGATATATACAAGGGAGTCCCTGTGAGGAAAATGAAACACAAAGTTCAAGAGGAATATGAAGCTCTTGCTCAAGGACATGGCGGGACTAAAAATGGACTCCAACCACCTAAAAGAGAAATCTTAGCATGGGTACCAAATGCACAATAGGGTCTAACTAGGGAACCCATGTATAGGAAAGCTCTACCATTCACATGATATCACTTCTAACAGTAGCATGAAGGTTTCGTGACATCATGGAATGGGTTAGTACTTAAGCTCAATATGAAACGGTCATAAGGCCATGCAAAATGCAAGCAATGTGAAATCCTAACCTATATTCTAGTTCAAACATTATACATGTAACAAGCATGAACAAATCAAAGATTCGGTCAAAACGCGCTCAAATCTGGTCCCTACAACAGAAATCAGGCCAAATGGTCCAAAAATGGTCAAACACAGTCCAAACAATAGGAAAGTGGGTAAAAATTTCAAATTTTTTCTATAAAATAGTGAAAAAAATATGTTTTCCATACCATTTGAAAATTTACCCAGCATAGTGTTTTTGGACTAAAAACTTTTGAAGATGATTCCAGGAGCATCTGTCCATGAAATCACTCACCGTCTGGTTCAGGTAGATCATCATGCCCCACTCTTTCATTTTCATGCTTTTATTTTTATTTTTATTTTTCATGGTGTATTTTTTGCTTTAGGCCATCCCAAAATAGGCGATTTCGGCCCACACATAAATCAGGTGTTTTTCCATGTTTAGGGATCGACATACACATACAAATTGCAATATTCATGTATGTACATGGTTATTTTGAAAACAGTCATGTTTAGGGCCACAAATAACAAAAATAAGGTCAAATACTAATGAAACTTGAAAATTTTTGTTCAGGATGGTCCTAGAGTGGAGAGAACTTGAGCATGAGGATGTTGACAAGGACGTGTAAGCTGATCTATTGTCTCGACAATATTTGAGGGTTGTGGTTTGTACAAGTTCTAGCACCTTGATAGCTTGAGGGAAAAACCAAGGTTACTCCAAATGCTAGTAAACTATTGGGATCCTGAATTAGAGACATTACAGCTGGATAAGATGCCCCTCAACCTTGAGGTTGAGTATAAATATTTCATTATAGGATAGTCCCATAGAGGGGAAGTGGTGAACCTACGAGCTCATGGGATAGCAGGAGGTATCACAATAGAGGAATGTATTGTTGTTTATTGCCTCCCGGATATGAAAAATGTTAGGATCCAAATCCCAACAAACTCGATACAGAACCTAGGGCTAAGGCCATACTATTAGCACTTGGCAAGATAGCGGGGTTAACATCCCTCCACCAAGATTCTAGGTCGTTGATGTTCTATGCGGTGGATTGTATGCGGCCTACTATTTATTATTGGATTATCTCACTATTGAGCAACATTGAAGCATCAGCTCACTGAATGCAAGATGGGTAGGGTGTAGAACTTTAGCTATGACATCATCTTGAGTTATTTCATTTTTGAGCATGTGCTGGGGTTGATCCCAAGAGTTGATATTTCCCCACATGGTGCTCAGGATTCAACTCAGCTATGCTAGGAAAATGTCATGCAGAGACGGGAGAGTGGCCAACCCATACCCAGGAGACTTCTTCCTCTGGTGGCATAGGAAAATCATCGCCATAGACGACTACCCCTATGAGGGGATATAAATCCGTGGAGACCCAGACATTCCCATTCCACCAGGCTCTTCATATGGGGAGATAGGTAACGAATCCCCACTCAAACTTGTTTTTTGAATTTGTTTTTTTGTGTTTTTTGATATATGAAATAAAAATGACATTTTTTTGTGTGATGACATATATTGATACTTGGTCATATACATGTAGATGTGGAATCTAGACGGCCATATGGTATCCCTTTTCATTGACAGAGGGGAAGGGGTGACAACATCGAGGGTGTGTATGTGGAGCGTACGCTCCAAAGCATTCACACAAACTTTGCTCGGTTGACACATACAATTCTCATGGCACAAGTCGAGGAATTTCCTAAGGCCATGCAAGGCCAGGCGGTGGGTGTGCCACACGCATGGGTGTGCTTATTCCACTGGATATCTAGAGCCGTAGTGTGCTATCATGATCAGTACCCTCCCCCCCAGGCTTAGAATTCGGGGTGTATTTTTGTTGTATGATCGTGTAATATATTTTGGTGGCTCAGAAGCCACATTTTTTTATATGACATTATGTATTATGACACCACATTTTGGACTTATATTTTAATGAAAAATACTTATGAAGGTCGGTTATTTTATTTACATGTGTAAACTTGTTTGTGAATTCTTTATCGTCTGCGAAGCAAATTCCAATCAAGTACATAATTTGCATATAAATAAGAAACTTTATTAAAATTTCTTGTTATATGAATGTATGTTATGTTCTCAAATTTTCATTCTAGCAACCTTACACACAAGAAACATCGTAACAAAGTCAGATCCCTAACATGATACAACCCATTTAGTCATGATACCACTAATTACGAATCAAGACGTACCTCAAGAGAGTGAATACCATGTGAAATGGAATCATGCAATAAATCAATCACGACACTGTACTCAACAATATTGTTCTACGAAGGCCATAGACAAACACCTCTTGAAGACAACACTTGACCCATAGGAGTATAAATCACCCAAGCAGCCGATGCCGAGTTTTGAGTGTGGCAGCTAGCACCATCAGCGAATTATACATAAATCGAAAATTCCGTTGACATATTCCACAACAAAAGGAATAAAATCAATGAAATCGATCACCACAAGAAGACCAAAACTAAGACATGCAAATGTACAATAACATCCAACAAATCAGCCTCGACTGATAATAATACATAATACTTTCTAAGATAGAGCCCATTTCTAGGCTCCGCCAAGGCTGTCCCTTCATAATAGACTAACCTGTAGGCACCTTTCTCTAATACACACTTGAACATGTAAGGACCATGCCACATAGGGTTAAACGTTCCTTCCCCCAAGGGTTCCTTAGCTTGGTCCCACAAAAGAACCAAGTCACCTTCACTAAACCTCCTAAGAGAGACAGACTTATCAAACTGATCCTTAACGCAACACTTATTAATCTCAAGAGCCACTAAAGCATCTCAACGCTGATCATCAAGATGCTCCAAGTGGACCTAACTCTCTTCCAATGTGGAAGTCACTAGTAAAATATCCACAACTAGCTTCAAAGAAGGGATTTCGCACTCAACCGGTAATATCAAATCCACCTTATGCACGAGCTGATATGGAGAAAAACTGGTGGCAGTATTGACCGTGGTTTGATAAGCCCACAAAGCAGGATATAACATGATATGCCAATTGGTCCTTATTTATGCGATGGTTCATTGGAAAATGGACTTAAGTGACTTGTTCACTGCTTCAACCTGTCCTTTTGCTTGAGGATAGTAATAAGAAAAATGCTCTTTCTTATACCCTAACTTCAAAGACAACTCTGCCATCATCTTGTTTTGAAAGTTCTTGCCATGTTCAGTGACAAGCTCCTTCGGGATATTGAACCAGGTGATAATCTCATTAAATACAAAATGCATGGTTGTCTCATCACTGGATTTAATAGCGAGCATATCTTCTTCCCATTTCATGAAATAGTCAACAGCCACTATAATGTGATGGTTCCCTCCAGCTAAAATTGGGTTGCAATCCATTAAATCAACCCTCCACTTAGTGAAGGGAGCAATGGTGATAATCGGATGCAAAGGCAAAGGATGCGAGCACATGCTACATACAAACACCTGGCAAGGGTGGCACCACTCGACCACATTAACACAATCTTTAAAGATGGCCAGCTAAAAATATCTCGCTCTCAAAAAAATTTGAGTTGTATAAAGCCCAGATAAATTACCACCACACGCCCCTCCATGGCAATCATTCAGCACAAACTCAGCCTCTTTGTGAGTTAAGCATCGACAGAAAATGGAATCAACCCCACGGCGATACAAAGTGTTGTCCACAATGAGGTAATTCTTCACTACATGACGCAGTCATCGACGCTCATCTTGTGAGAGGTGAGAAGGAGCATTCAAGGTTTGCAAGTAAACAATAATGTCCCCATACCATGGGTCCATAGTCAAAATGAGAAAAATGTGCTCATCAACAAAAGAGTCCTCATGAACCTCTCCCTCATCCAAACTCGAAAAATCAGATATGAGCTCAGCAAAAATTAATGACTTCTACGAATTCGCCGAAACAAACTCGAGGTCAAATTCTTGCAATATCACAATCCATTTATTGTACTTTCCCTCTATCATCCTTCTGGTGAGGATGAACTAAAATGGATTAATGTGAGCCACAACCAAATTTTGGTGAAGAATGATATAATGCCTCAAATGTTGGACTGCATGGACGATAGCTAAGGCTAACTTCTCGACATGGGTATAACGAGGTTCCACATCAATAAGGTTTTATCTAAGATAATAGATGACATGCTCATGAAGCTCCTCATCCTCTTAAACCAAGACCATACCAATAGTCTCTTGAGACACGACCACATATATCAAAAATTCAAGGCTATAGTCGGGTGGACTAAGCACGGGGGCCATTTCCAAGGCTCTCTTCAAAGCATCGAAAGACTCTTGGGCTCACTCATCCCAGATAAACAGAGTGTATTTCTTCAACAAACACATGAATCCTTTTGTCAAATTGGAAAAATTAACTACAAATCTTTGCAAGAAGTTGGAAATTCCTTGCAAAGATTGAAGCTGTCGAATATTACATGGGGGAGACACTTGAAGTATTGCCTCAACCTTCAAAGGCCCTTATACCCTCTTTGGAAACAATGAACCCTAGCAAGCGACCAACCTTCATGAAAACAATGCACTTATGAGGATTTAACTAAATTTGATAACAATGACATCTTTCAAAAACCAAACGTAAGTGATAAGGATGACACACCCTCATACAAGAGTGAGCAGCTAAGTCATCCAAATAAACGTCAATAATTTTTTAATATCATGAAAGGCGAAGGTCATAGCCCATTGAAACGTAGCTTCGACATTTTTAAGGATGAAGGGAATCTTTCGATACACAAAAGTACCCCAAGGACAAATGAAATCAGTCTTATGTTGGTCCTCAAGTTTAATCTGGTTCGGATTATATCCTGAAAATCCATCCATAAAGGAGAAAAATTCACTCCTTGAACGCTCATAAAAAATCTAATCAATAAATGGTGTGGGGAAGTTATCATTAGGACAGACGTGATTCAAGTCTCTAAAATCAATGTATACATGCATAATTCCCTGCTTCTTATCTACTGGAATGGGATTTGACACCCAATCTATCAAGGGAAAGGGATAGATGAAACCATCTTTGAGAAACTTCTCTATCTCTGCCTTAATAGCAGGCGCTTTCCTAGGATTCATTGCTCGTAAGCATTGTCAAATGGGTTTAGAATTCGAATAGGTTTTAATTTCATGTTCAACAATACGAGGGTCTATTCTTGACATTTCTTCATACAACCAAGCGAATGCATCTCAGAATTGTTTAAAAACATCAATGTACTCTCTAACCTCATCGAGGGAATAATCTGCCCCAATGTACACGTTTTCAATCTTTCCAGGAATGCGAGAAATATTGATAGGTATTGTTGGTGACAAGTTGGCCATGTTCCCTTTGGCATACTTGCTAGGAGAGCCTAATGGGACCATGGGCCTACCAAATATTTATCTAAAGATCGCTTTATAGTCATCACAACCTATATCATCAAGATTAGGAAGAAAGTAATATCTATGATGCAACTCTCCCCAAGGAAGTTCAGTACCCAACATAGCTTCGAGAATATCTTCATTCGATGGAAAAGTGTCATTGAAGCAATCATGAGAGTGAGATGATGCTACCGACCAAGCAAGAAGTGCATAAGGGTCCTCCTCCTCCATCCATGAAAAGGAAGGACTAGAATCTACAACAGAATAAATATTATATTGATAAGCCACCAATTATATATACAATCACATGTCCGTATCGGCAGGTATAGAATCCTCACCCGAAGTACTCAGACAAGGAAGAATCCAAGGATCCTTCATATGCAAAACACGAAAAGGAACTAAATTTAACAATGTGGAAGCCTTACCAATACTAGAACCTATCATAAGAATGGGTGTGGGACAAATAAAAGTTCCCATCAATGAAGGATACATGCCCACCCCAACATTCTCAGTTGTCAGCTGAGAATGATCGATAACTGGGATAGAAGCTCCCGACGACTGAGAATGATTGATAACTGGGATAGAAGCTCCCGAAAATGCTTTCAAACTAAAATTATGAAAATATCTTTGTTTGATCGTAACAATATTCCCAACCAAATGAAAACAAACAACTCAAAATAGGGATGATGTGACCGCTTGCATGTTATAAATCCAGTTCCTACATCAACCACTTCAACCTCGATCGCAACAATTTTCCCTCCCAATTGGACCTCAATGTAAGAAAGCATGTTGTGTGACCGAAAATACCTTCTATCAAACGAATTCAAAATGGTTCCCAACTTAGACAATGTAGGAGAACCCAACCCCTTCCAACAAGCCAAAGACATCACAGAAGTTGAAACGCCTTCATCAATCACTGTGCACTTGATGGTGTTGTTTATACACTCTACATGAATGAAAAGGGACACATAGTAAGGCAAGCAAGGATGGAATCCATGAGTTTCAAATTTAATCACTGAAGGAGATCTTCCATCAACCACCACAAGTGCAAACAACAAGGATTTCCTTTGCGGAGGACAAGTATGAAGAAATTCTAAAGAAAACATCGCACAAGGAGTCTAGCCCAAATCCCTAACGATAGAATAGTTCTGGGCAGCTTGGGAATTAGAATTGTACCCCGAACACTTTAATACTCCATTAGAAATGCAAGGTGGACCCTCAGTCTTGTCACTAGGATTTTCAATATGAAAATGGCTCTCAGGTGGAGCAGGTTCTTTCCCTAGGTCAGGTTGTGATGTATCATAATCCTTATAATGTGTCACAACATTTTCGGTAGAGATCATGTTAATACATCCATGGCCACTAATGGTGTCCAGCGGGTTCAAAGTCCCACTAGAATCACTTCCAGGGTCCATGGTCCTCGATTTCATATTATGGTTTTCTGGTAAAGGATTCGTCAACACACCTGGGCTTTGTGCAATTAAATTCAAGACGTCTTCTATCTGAGGGCACAAGTGAGTGAGATGATCATATATACAAATCTTGCAAGGAAATTTAACCTTACATTTAGGTTTCTTGTCCCCCCTAGAATTATTGTTATTCTTTTCTTTATTAACATTTTCATTCCTATTCCCACCCTTTAGATTGTTTTTACCTTTCTTATTATTCCGTCCAGGTTGTTGGTTACCTTTATGGTTTGACAATTACACTGAAAATACATCCACCATTTGGGTAGGATGAGACAAAGCCATAGCTTGTCCTGACGCAGGAAGATTAATAGACAACTTATTCATTTGGTTTGTAACCGAGTCTGCAGGATTAGCACTTGCGGAGCCAAAAATTACATCGGCAAGTGTCTCAGGTTTAAACTTAGGGTCAAAATTGAATCTAGGTGTGTTAGGTGTTATCTCATACAAGATCCCATATTGAGCATAAATAAAATCTAACTCCTGATCTCGGAAGATATCTTGTTTCTCATTCTACACTCCAGATGTGGAAACATCCTTTGCTATATAAGGAAATAAAGACTTGAGGAACCACTCCAAAAGGAATTTCAGTGGAATGAAGGATTTAATCAGTCGCTTCCATCTACACCACTCTTGAATGTGATTAGAGATATGGGTGGCTTTGTCCTATTGAAATGTCAACAAGAGTTCAGTACTAGCATCATAATGCACGGGTAGCTGAAAGCGATTGAGAAAATTCATATCTAAGTCATTAAATGTCTTATAAGTCCCCCTAGGAAACTCTATATACCACTTCATCGTAGGACCCATGAGGGTGCGTTAAAATAGGCTTAAACGAACCAAATCCTGATTCAATGAGTTTGAAGAGCGCCACAGGTGGAAAGTTGTGACATGCTCACCAGGGTCTTCACCAGACTTACCTTCGAACTTGGGAATGTCTGAAGGAATCTTGGTGGGAACGACCAACCATGCCGTGTCATGAGATACTGGGTCATTTTTCAATCTCGACAAGTTAGGCAAATTCAACGTCGCAAGAAAAGAGAGCCTAGGTTTATCCATTTTATTCCAAGCTCGTTGATAAGGCTGGTTCACATAGGTTTGATTGTTATAAACACCGTGTCCTTGGCCATTGGGATAGTAACCTCCTCCCATTTGACCCATATAGGGTTGCATATTATAGTTTGGAGTACCTTGAGGCTGGGGTTCTACGAAGCCATAGTTAGGATACTGATAAACGAGTTGATACACAAACCCATAAGGTGTATAAGTTTATCCATAAGATGCTCCATAAAGTGGTCAATAAGACTGGCCATAATACTGTCCATAAGATGGTACATACCCGACTGATACATATGGAGGCACATAGCCTTGTGACACTATGGTGTGAGAATACATGGGATGAACATGGCTAATGGTAGAACTCTGGCCTGAAGGACCATATGAGCTAGGAGGAGGATGTGTCGTCAAAAATGCATTTGAACTAACCGGTGTTGAAAACAATGGAACATGGGAAGGGATGTAACTTGTGCCCCCAATATTCACATGTCTAGGACCAGTTCCATGAATAGGAATGACAGTGCTAAGCCTAAGATGCGTGTGTGAAGGTACTCCCACCATAGGGATGGAAGGTGTAATTTGACTAGTACTACCAAACCTCTTTGCTTGGAAACGAATGGAAGTGCTCCTAGGCGCAACACTGGGTCAACACCCAATCTGACATTGGGTGCCGAATCGGTCTTGGGAAGGTCTAGCATGCCATACCTAATAGGTAGGTCAGGAGGACACTCACAAGCAGGATCAACCATATGGGCAGGTTAGCAAAGACCGAATCTAGAAAGCACCAACCGGTACCTAAAAAGCCCCCATATATGAATACTATCCTGGAAATATCTCTGACGCTCATAGAAAGTGACCAAGGGCTATCCCAATCACAATTGTGTGCGATGCCTTCTGAATATTCTCATCCTAGTCATCTTTGTCAGCACTGCATATTTTAGTTAGTCCTTTTGTCAGTGTTTTATTGAAAGCTTCAATTGCACCATTCGAATGAGGGTGGTATGCTGTACTACATCGGTGGTCGATGTGAAACTTGTTGGTTAGATTTTTGATAGTTTTGTTAACAAAGTGTGATCCTTGGTCGCTGATCAAAGTGAGTGGACATCCAAATCGAGTAATAATATTTTCATAAATGAACTTAGCAGCTACTTCACTTGAACAGGTCTCGACAGGTTCTGCTTCTGCTCATTTAGTAACATATTCGACTGCAGTGATAATATACCTTGCACCTAATCGTCGGGCTGGGACAGGGAATGGTCCTATGAAGTCTATAGCCCAGATTTCAAATGTAAGACTAGGGTTTACAGAGATCAGGGGCATTTCTGTACTCGGAAGTGGTCGACCAAGTCGTTGGCATCTGTCACATCGACTAACAAAGGTTTTACAATCCTTATGAAGCGTCGGCCACCATAATCCAGACTGTTGAATTTTCTTAGCAGTTGTGTCGGCCTGAAAGTGTCCTCCTGCTGGTCCGTAGTGTGCTTCGTGCATGATTTTCTCTCGTTCATGGGCAAGTACACATCTTCTAAGAACATCGTCTAACCCCATTTTGTATAGAAATCCGTTGATGAGGCTGTAGGGGGCAGCCTTCATAGCTAGGATTTGCTTCTTTTTAGTGTTTAGACCTTCTGGTGCCTGACCTGTTTCTAGGAACCGAGCAATTTCCTCCAGTTCTTCTGGTACTGCTTCTATACGAAATAGATGTGCATCTGGTAGGTCGTCATCAATGCCATTCGGTTCCTCTCCTGTGTCGATTCGGGATAGGTGTTCGGGTCCGACATTTAACTTCCCTGGTCGGACAACTACTTCGAATTCAAATTCTTGGAACAGTAAGAGCCATCGACAGATTCTACCATGGTGAAGGG